>BQNB010102166.1:0-24305 GCA_026074375.1 Tanacetum coccineum
AAGAGATGTCGTTATCTTTTGACTAATTTGCTTAACAGCCTTTAGTGCATTCGTTTTAATAATAGACTTTAGTACTCACGTTCATATACAAGTATGAATGCTTTATTTTGATGGTCTTTCGGTCTGCCCTTATGTTATAGAATTTTTTTGTATACATCTAAATAAGTCATACTACAGGAGAGAAGCCTAAAAAACAAATCAACCATATATGGATGCTCGTTGGCATGACCATTCCTGTGGTTTTCTTTAATTTGGGGTTTCTATGGTATTTCAAGCACATAAAGCATATACGAGAAGGTATAAAAGTTAAAAGTGATATTCTATCTATCAACTAGATTTGCTTCTTACTTTTTTTCTAACTCACAGATGCTAATCTTAGAAGAAAAAAGGCGAAAGGGAGACGAATATTGAGTTAGCAGCTTCTGAAAGCTTCAAGGATGTGCATCATCTTGATACAGATGGTAAAAAGTGTTGTCTAACTTGAGCAACTCTCCTACTAAAACTATAATGTCTCGGTTTCTAATTACAATATGACTGGCTTTTATAGCCGCCCGACCACCTTGTTTTGATCTAAGTTCATTTGTAAAGAAAATTGCTCTATTGAGTCAGTTTGAACATGGGAACTTTACTAAATTACCCATTTTAGCCCGTAACACAACTTGGTCAACATTAATGATAATAGCTAACTGGAACTTTTTAAAAGGTAAAAGGCTATAATCAATATTAATGGAATGATGATATGATTATATCAGAGGAAAGAAGAGTCTCGCCTTGTTGAAATGATTTCGTGGACTATGTGTATATCTGGTAAACCAATAGTATCTATGTTTATTTGTAACAGACCCATACACACCTTTATATTATTATTACCATTGTTACTATAGTCAATTGTATTTCAATTGTATTTTTGTTGTAGAAGGTTAGAACTCTCTCTCTCTCTCTCTCTCTCTCTCTCTCTCTCATATGATTCGTTTAACGCTTAGCACTTCTTATATTAGTTACTACTTACTAATTATTCGTCATTTGAATTTTTTCAGTCCCAAGATCGTGTAGGAGCAACCGATTGTTCTTGATTATGTCAGCTTACCAGAATATGTATCCTCTGCTAAGCATACTTCAAGTACACTAGCAGCTTTTTGCGCAACACTTATATGGAAATCTGATATATATGCATGTGATGGAATGGGCGTGTCAAACAAGTTGTGTTACGGGCTAAAATGGGTAATTTAGTAAGCCATTTGTAACTATGTTATCAGCTTAATTCATTTGTATGTATGCTCTTTTTGTTGAATTCAAACTACCCAAGGTCACATAGCCATTTTCTTCACGGGTACAGGTGCAATCACAGGCAACGGCCAAAACAGTTAGTTTGTTAAGCAATAAACTAAATTGGGTACAATTGTGCAAGGTATATGTTCAAAGAATGATCTTTAACCTATATATGTATCAAATTATTGCAGGGAGCAGAACGAGTACAGGAGTATCACCCATGGTGTAGGCATTATTCTAAAGGAAAAAAGACCTTCGGTTCGTGGTAAAGATCACTTTGTTGATGACACCCTTGGGTTTGTTTTTTTTATTCTCTGTTTCTTGGATCTTTTCTTTAAGGTTTGACTATATGTTTACATGACTGGATTATAGATGTTTTATGCAGTAAATGTTGTGTAAAGATTAATGATATTAAAGATGGAGAGAGACATGAAATGTGGTTGCTACTCGAGCTAATAGTGTCAACCCTCATTACCACACAATTAGGTAATTGTTGATCGTTCTTGTTACTCTTATTGCAGAGCTTATAAACAACAGCATAACCTCTAAACAGCTTAATATATATTTCATTGTACAAAATAGGTGATTTCAATCTGACCAATTGAAATTTTACAAAGATCATGTTCCATTTGTTTTCAATCTTACTGTTGTTATGATTTTGAATGTGAAGAGAAGGAATCCACACTAGCATATTACCACCGAATACACGACAACAAATGGGCAGAGATAGCTAAACATCTACCCGGAAGGTATACTTAATAACATCTTTCAAGGTCTTCTTTTACATTGATTTTTCTATTACATGTTTTAGTTTTCAAGCCAACAGAGATGACATAAATTCTCACCTAGTTCATTGTTGCGCATTGGCAGGACCGACAATGCAATAAAAAATCATTGTAATTGTTATTGAAAGTTCATGTTAATACTGCTGTCATACATTAGTACTGCCAGCAACAGTACTAAGTCTTTTGTCTACATAGTGTTGCGAGCATAGATTAGTGCTTCCAACAGAGGTTAGTGTTGCTTGACGCAGTTACTGCTGCTAGTTGTTCTCGGTTGTGGATCCATGTTTTATTTAACGACTATTGTTGCATCCAGTTGTCAGATGGTTTCATTTTGGAGAAGATGTCTGTAGGATCCCGTAATCACTTCATAACATACATCATATAAGAATCAAACTAGAGAATTAGAGAGAGAGATGAGTTGTTTTGTAGAGAGAGAGAAGGAAGAGAGAGAATTAAGAGAGAATGAGAGAAAATGGAAAATTATTTTAGAATGAACAACTAACTTTTCCAAAGAGGAAAAGTTACATATATACCCCCGACACATTAAAGTGACGCGCGGGATATTTAACTAGGACTCGAGCTCGGGTTTTGCTTGGGATTAAACCCAAAACATATACAATATTAGATTAACTATCAGCCGATTCCTCGAATGCTTTCCGTTTACAACGTTAACTAATTGATTGCCCGAGACAAAAAGACATAATGGACACGAACTTCATGTTCGACTCAATATTTTGAGGCTAACAATCTCCCCCGAAGTGAGTTCATTGATGACACTCCTTCATGAGATCAATGAGATTGCTTTTGTCGTTAAGCTCATGTGGTCTTGGTCTTTCTCTTTGTTCTTTGTTGTAGGCTTGTTCCTTCATGCTTTGCGATCTTGACTTTGAGCCTTTGTCATTGTCTTTATCGTCTATGCCATCTTGCGATCTTGTGTCTTTGACCAACATTCTCATACTATGCCTCATCTTGAAAGCTTCAAATCAGAGTTAGCGGAAGTCTTTGTCTTTAAATCTTGAGCTTTCATGATAGTTTGTCTTTGTAGAATGAGCATGAATATGTGGTAATGAATCGACTTTGGTTGATTGGGATACTGTCACCACCGTTTTAACCTGCAGGTTTACGTTAGTGATAATCGAGAAAATTGATTTGAAAATCAATCGACGTGTCACTCGTTAAAGTGTTTTTGTAACACATCGAGAGTGTCATGTTTTTATCAAAATTCATCAACCGTCAATTCATTTACTGGACCAAATCGATATCCAGTTGTCACAAGTTTGATTCATATAGAATCTCGCAAGTCACCTACCGAGAGCTTGTTTGAGGTTGACTCAAGCAGGATTTCCATCTTCATTGTGAATACTAAAAGTATCACTCTGATGTTCTGGCAAATATCACAAGGATATTGCGTAGGACTCTTGTCAACAGCTTGTGAACTTGATGATGTTCAACAAGTGTTTGTAATGGAATGTGTCCTGACAAAATTTAGATTGATCTCTTGGCTCTAGACTTGATTAGTGCGTTTTGGTTTTAGTACTCGGAGGCTGGAACAGATTGCCACCTATTCAATATCAACGATCTCGGAATGAGATGTCAATAGATAACGAGTGTATCTCCGTGACAAATGAGACAAGTTTCTGTTAAGAGAAACCCGAATGGCTGGGAAGGGTTGTGCATTGCATCACTGGGTCCATGATGTCGTCCTACAATGTCCAGCAATCAACTGTGATTCTACAGCATAAGTATTAACCCAGTTTTTCTGCCTAAGTTGTGTTGAGGGCTTCTTTCTCTAGACCCTTTAATCCCATACATTTTCTTTTCATCTTCAACGCCTTCAATGCTTGACCAATACGCATTTACTATCACCTTGTTGTGATAGTTCCAGTGTTAGCTCAATCTTAGTAGGCATTATTCCCATATACATTCATCTCCAATCATACCTAAGGACTGCTATTTCTAACTTTGGATTATCCTTGGGTAGATCCTCCTGTTCTGGTTGGATCATAGGATTGATTCCTAACCTAACCACCTTATGACTTCAGAATTGTCGTGAAATTAAGATGTTGTTGGGTATAAGATCGAACCATAAAACCTTTTCTTACTTTTTAGCACATTGAGTCGAATATAACATATTTTAATTACATTTTCTCCCCTTATTTTAAATAATAAACCTTAGTTTTTGAAAATACTTTGATTAAAAACATGTCTTGAAAATTCTGTGAGGAATAAAATATTATCACATGACATGGTTGGAACAAATTATAATGTTTTTGAATACAAAGAATTGTCGTTGTTGATTGTTCCCATAACATTTAAAACTTTGTTTTTTGAAAAACTCCCCCTCAAAAATAGGACCAATTAAGAAATTATTGTCTTTTGAAAACATAGTGAGGGATGGAGTGTTGAACACATAATTTTGAAAGATTATGAATTGTCATCGAGGAAAAAAAATTCTTGAAAACTTGTGTTCAACTTTTTTGAAAAACCATATGTTAAGAGGACTTATCTTCTAACGGTAAGGGAAAGCGCACTGAAACTACACTACCTTTTTTTGAGCTAAAAAAACATTTATGTCTTGTAAGAACACTCAAGACGAGAAACGTTAATTTCCCTGTTGTGAGGAATAAGTTATAAACTTCCTTTATATGAAGTCCGAGTTCATGTACTGAGTAGATGCACATAATCATTTAGAAAATTAGAAAAGACATGTTTTGAAACTTTTTGAAAACTCTCGCACGAACTTCATTTACACACCCGTGCCAATGTTAAACGACATTTCTAAAGCACGAAAATATGTTATCGATTCCAAGAGACAAGCAGAGAAGATTCTTTTGGATTTTTCTATTTTTCAGATTTTAT
This sequence comes from Tanacetum coccineum, assembly GCA_026074375.1. NCBI lineage: Eukaryota > Viridiplantae > Streptophyta > Magnoliopsida > Asterales > Asteraceae > Tanacetum > Tanacetum coccineum. Next base: position 4,914 of record BQNB010102166.1, read on the forward strand.
ATTTATATAAGTAACCTGTTGATCTCAGCATGCATGTGATGGGTGGAAATAAGTATTTCCAACTTCTTCGTGGATGTAGCTGTCCTGATTTGCTTAAGGAACAACTTTTGGAACCACTTGAACTTGACTATTCATTGTAGTGGTCATGAATTCCAAGTTTGAACGGTTCTTGATTAGAAGTAATTTGATAAGAACGAGGTCTGAAATGATGTGAACAAGATTGCCATTTGAACATTGAGGAACGGGGCCTGAAGTGTTATTTTTAGCAGACACCATCTGTCGTTGTGGTGCGAGGTCTGAACTGTTATGGTCAGACGAGCATCGGTGTTTATCATCAATCATAATTTCCTTAAAGCCCTGTTCTGAGATATCTGTCTTTTCCGCAACCAAACTCTAAGTCCTTCCTTTATAGGATTGAAAATGTAACATGTACTTTAAGAGAGTACATCACTACATCAGCCTCTTAACAGTTGAATGTGCCTTTTTAGAAAGATATGACATTGGTCTAGCAGCATTCACTGTTGTTTTTGTATGAGCAACTTTAACTTGTCTAGCATTATTAATTGATACTAAGCCAGAATTCATTAGTACTGCTCTTGGAACCATGTTCTTTTTAGTACAAGAGTGAGTCTTTTTAGCAAAGTTTTGATGATTCACCCTTTGAGAATTGTTCCAAACAGGTTTTACCATCCTTTATTTTTGAAACTGTTTATGATGGTAATTGCAGTCAACTTGCAAATGATCAAAACTTCCACACACATAACAGCCCTTTTTAAACATCTCAAAATTGCTTCCTAGTCTTTCAGACATCATATTGTTCCAATTTCATTGATCGCCTCTTGGATTGTGAGTGTTTTGCCTATGTTTCTCAACTTGTTTAACAGTTTTCCTAGTAGTTTTCACTTGTTGCTTAGGTTTGACAAACTCTATCTTAGCAATACTAGGCTTAACTGTTTTCTTCTTAGTTTAGTTTGAGACACATTTTCTTCCTCACTATCTGATACATAATCTTCAATAATTGGAGAATCATTAGACTTCCTAACTACCTTAGACACTTCTTCATCAGACTTTATGTTCTCAACTACAGGCTTATTAACAAACTCATCTAAACTAATAAAAGACAAGTCAGGTGTTGGAGGCATGATGTTTCCTGTGTAGGGAGGTGGAACTGCATTATAGCATAAGCCTTTCTTGCAGTTGTCAACAATCTGACTTTCTATGAGTTTGTTTATGCTTTTAGATGCATTTTCAAATTTGTCTACATTAAATTAAATTCCATCTTTTTCATTTTGAGCTATTTCTAGCTTCTTCCTGAGCTCTCTGATAGCTATATCTTTACATTTAATTTCAAATTTTAAGACCTTTATATCTTGTAAATAAATAGACTCATTTGCCTTATAAACTTTAAGTTTCTCTTCTACTGACTCTAATCCTGACTTATAAGCTAGAACCATTAATTCAGATTTCTTAAAATCTTTATGTAGTTGATCATATTGAGATTTAAAGGTTTCAACAGTTTTCAAAGAAGATTTTGAACAATTTGAATTGTTAGTTACCTCTGAGTCAGAATTTAAAGATGAGTAAGCCATGAGTGCATAATTAGGTCCTTCCTCTGCCTGATCACTTTAGTCATACCTACTAAGATCATCACATGACACCAAAGCTGTGGAAGCGGATGTTTCTACATACATAGTCCTTCTTGTGCTTTCCTTGTTCTTGTAGTCTTGATTTCTTGGAGCTCTGCATTCTTTAGCAAAATGTCCCTTCTTGTGGCAGTTGTAGCACTCCATTTTGGACTTATCAAAGCCAACACACTCATTGCCATTGATAGTAAGCTTCCTACATGTATTCTTCAAAAACCTTCTAGCCCTCATAGTTAACATAGCCATTTGCCATCTCAAATCCATCTCTTCTAAATCATATGGATGGATTGTTGCAAGTCCTCATGTGCAAGTTATGGATTATTTGGTTGACTAGCAAGGAATGCATAAATAACATCATCACTCAAGTTGTCAATATTAGAAGCATTAACTTGAGTATCAGTAGAAACTCCATTAGCAGTATTAACTACTTGACCAGTACTAACTGCACTATTAGTGCTGCTATTGTTGTTATTTGAAGAGACACAAAAGTCATGTTCTGTGTGCTTGAACTTGAGCTATACATCCCTTTGACTTCTGGTTCATACACCTTAAGGTTGTTGTAGAGATCATCCATGCTCATTGTATCTAAATCAGGTTTATTCCTCTATATAACAACATGTGTTTTCCACTCAGATGACAAACTTCTTAATAGCTTCTGGTTCACATCTTCTTGTAAAATCGTTTCTCCCAAAAGCTCCAACTGACTCAAAAGCTTTTGAAGCCTATTAAAGGTTTGATCAAGCATCTCTGACCATGGAGCAGTAAAGTTTTCATATTGCTGCTTTAAAAGATTCCTTTGGGTCTTCTTTGTAGCTGCATTCCCACCAAATCTCTTTTCTGCAGCTTTCATTAATAGCTTAGCATCCTTAATTGAGTTAAACTTTAACTGATGTTCATTAGGAATGCCCATCATTAAAGTACTTCTAGCTTTCACCTCTAATATTTTCTAAGCCTTCTCTTCAACAGTTGTAGGAGGCATTACTTTCTCAACACCCTCCATAATTGTTGTTTTTGGTGCAATGTTTCCATTCTCTATGACTTCCTAACGTGCATAGTCTATCATCTGGATGTATTGTTCAATCCTCATCCTCCATAACTTAAACTCACCCGGTTTGATCATGGGAAATTTGGATGCAGCCACTATGTGTACAGAATCTTGATCCATATCTTCTAGCATAGTTTCTCAAAGCAACAAGCTCTGATACCACTTGTTGTCCCAGTTGTAGGATACCTCTTGTTGGATCCCACTTCAATAGATCAAATTCCTTAAGCTTGTTTAAGGTTTAGTTATATTAGATAAATCTAACACAACTATAGTAGAAACTTTGTTAAGTGTATTAAAGATTATGTGGAATCTAATCTTTAATATTAGAAGAATTCTTAATGAAACAGTAACACAAGATCACAATTCAACAAACAATAAAAGCTCCAATATTATTAAGAATAATACGAATACTCTCCTAGTATTAGGGTTACAAAACCTTGAAGCTATGAATAACACTTATCAAATCGTAAACAACATATTAAACTCTATACCTTAGGACCTCCTTTTATACACCAAGGAGTCCTAGTCGATTTACAATATATTCCTAAGACTTAGAATATTCTTTATGATATATTTTATAAATAACTAATACTTATCACGTAAGTAATCTTGATCTCCAAACAATCTTTATCCTTTCTTCTATCTTTATCCTTTATCTGACAGTAGAAACTCTTTTAGCAGTCTTAATCTTTGAACAATAGTAACTTATACTCCAACAGCATTAACTGAGCACAAACAGTAGTAACTACTTAGAATATTTTCTTCAATCTTCACTAGTAGTACTAACTTTACACTAGCAGCACTAACTTTATACTAGCAGTACTAATATATACTAACAGTAGTAACTGTGAACTAGCAGTACTAACTTTATACTAGCAGCACTAACTACTTAGCTTATTTTTCATTAAAGTTAATGAACAACACTAACTTTACCTTAGCAGCAGTAACATAAACCTGAGCAGCAGTAACTCTAAGATCATCAAGAAGTCTTTTAATCCCAACAATAACCCTCCCTAGCCACTCAAGGTCCCTCAAAAGACTCTTGTTTCATTTCTCACAGAGATTACACTCATTTCTATCAACTTTCTCACTCCAAGTTAGTTGGTATTGAAAAGGTAGCAGTCTGCTCCAGCCTCCGATTACTAAAACTAAAAGTGTACTATTGAGTCTAGAGTCACTAAAGAGATCATCCATAAATCTCTATACGAGACTTATCCATTATAAACTGGTTTTTCAAACACTATGAAAACTAGTAACATCTTAAGAGTCCTACGAATTATCCTTGTGATTTTGCTAGAACATCAGAGTGATACTTATGTATTCATAATGATGATGTAAATCCTTCTAGAGCCAACATCAAACAAGCTTTGTGGTAGGTGACTTGTGAGATCCTATATGGATCAAACTTGTGACACTGGATATTGAATCGGTCCAGACTATAAATTGACGGTTGATGAATTTTGAAAGGCTAAAACTCTCGATGTGTCACAAAACCACTTTAGCAAGTGACACGTCGATTGATTTTCAAATCAATTTTTGATTCAATCGGTGAGACAGTAGCTTACTATTTCACTCTTATCGTGTTGTCTGCTTTGAGACATTTCGATAATGAGAACAAGCGAAGTACGATGAATATAATACTTATGTGTTAGAAAGATTCAATACTGCAAGCTGGAAATCCTGTCAAGGAGATTCTTCTTAAATTGAATCTACCTGATCACATGTCGATCCTCTCGGATTTGAAGGTTAATCCAACCACACGGGGCGAATGACAAAGCCATATTCGTCCCTCTACTTTATTGCTAACTATTTTATTGCAGATTTGTGTAAAGATGGACGTGGAGGTACCTAGTTCTAGCAGACTCAAAGATTCATAGCCACATGCTCATACTCGACCGACAAATATAAAGACATCATGAAAGCTCAAGTACATGTTTCAAGACTTCCACTACTCTGATACCGTACATCTTTCTTGAAGTGATGAAGTGTTAAAGTTAAAGAATATCAAGAAAGATGTCTTATTCAAGCTTTCAAGACAAAGATACAAGAATAGTATGAGCATGTCGGTCCGAAGGTCACAAGTATACAAGATGGCAAAAGAACATAAGTCGATGATAAGAGATTATGATTGGTTGATGATATCAAGAAGCTAAAGATCACATTTAACTCAAACTTAGAACAAGCTCAAGCCTAAAGTCAAAGATCACTACAACATATCACAAGTTAATGATTAAAGTTTAAAGACTACAAGCTCAAAGACTAAAGACAAGCATAGTATGCTAGGATTAAGTGTTTGTAAAATGGAGTGACCTCACTTAGGGGGAGATTGTTAGGAATACGAAAAGTATCCGTCACTTCCATAATATCGTAAGATAGGCTCGTAGTATAGTTTTTGGAACCTAGATAAGGTAGAAAGGCCAAGGCCCATGGAGAGCCCATGCTCAAGCCCATGGCCGACCATGATAGAAGTATTTATACCCCTCTCCACACCTTGAAAAGGGTTGGTTGTTTCATTTCTCACATAATCTACTATTATTCTCTTTTAATTTATCTCTCTAGGAAGCAACCTTCCACTCTCTTTCTCTCTCTAGATTTTCTTCAAAGTTGTGTGTGTTTAAGGATTACTAATATTCTACATTTACTTCTAAAGTTGGTATATAAGTATGTTAGCCTTAATTATATTAAGTCAAACAAGAATGTTATCGGTCTTAGAAAGTCAAACTAGCTCTTGTATTGTAATAGGCTAGTCGGGTTCTACGGGCTTGGATTGTAATCTAATATTGTCTGTGTTTCGGGCTCAAAGCCCAAGTTAAACCAAGCCCGACCCATTAGAAAGCCCATGTGCCAAGCTAGCAAGTCATGGGTATAAATATCCCTTAACCACACTTGGTGAAGGGTGCTGGTTACATTTTCTCACACATTTGTAACTCGCCATTCTCTCTAAGCTAATCTTCCTTTCTTGTTTCTCTCTCTACTTTCTCTCTCTAAGATTTCTTATTTTCTAGCATATTGGTATAGATTATTGTTGTGTAATAGATTAAACTAGTGGGATAAACAAGTACAACAACTTTCCTTAAATTACTGTACCTAGTACTTTAGAGCACATCTACATTAAATGGTATCTTAACCACCCATTAGATGCATGACACGCATACTAGGTTAACTTGTAAACCCTAATTCCTTTGCCTATAAAAGGAAAGGGATGTTGAGAGTAAATGCTATCTCTTCCAATTAATGTGATACACATTAAAGAGTTTATTTATCTCTTAAACAAACTGAATAGAACTGCTAAAGCTAAAGCTTCAGTTCTAGTCATAAGTAGTTTGTTTTCTTACTCTCTTAACTTTGGTTAGAGCTTAAGTTCAAAGGAGATAACACCCCAATTGTCATTCAACCACCTTGTTATTCCATAAGCATGGTGTGTCATAGATTCTTTATTTGATTCTAATAAGAACTTATACATTGAAAAGTTACTTCTGTGTGTTTTAAACTTGTTCTTTATATTGTTCATATATAAATGTTTAAAACTCACTTTGTTCCCATGGAATATGATTAGTTTAACTTGATAAACCTTATATCGCATTCAAGAGGACCAACAAGTGGTATCAGGGCTGTTTGATTTATAAAACCTTTTCAAAGTTTTTATAACTACTCAAAAGATTTTTAAAATCAAGATCCATCATAAATAGCAGCAGAAGTACCACAGACTCTTAAATATAGGGGTGGCCAGTTAAATGCCGCTCTTGTATTAGAGGTTGAAAATTTCACCAACTGGAAAAAGAGGTTCATGTGCCACATCATTGGTATTGAACCTCAATTTGAAAGCATCATCAAAAATGGTCCTTTTATCCCCATGGTAGTGGGTCAAAGGAAGCCAGGAGGATAATGGATTGCAGATGAGAGAATGGTTAATAACTTAGATCAGTGACTCAAAAGTCTCATCATGTCTGTCCTTCCAGATGACCAAAGGAATTCTGTCATAAACTGTTTAACAGCTAAATCAACCTGGGATGACGTGATATTGTATCATGAGGGACCTTATGATATGAAAAAAAGTAGAGTCATGGACCTAAAGTTATGTTACAACACCTTCAAATTCAAAGAAGGTGAAAAACTAGCACAAACTTTCACCAGATACAAAGCTTTGATGAATGATTTAGTAAATGATGGCATCAAACTTTCAAAGCTTGAAATAAATATTGGGTTTAAAAATAGGTTACCAAAGAAGTGGCTAAGTTTCTGCCAAAGTCTTAGATACACAAATCATGTGAAAGATTCTGAGCTTGCTTCTCTATGTGGCAAACTCAAATATGAAGAAAACCTAATAGACAATATTTATGAGACTGAAAAGACCAAATCTCTTGTCTTTGCAACACCTTTGTCAACTGCTTTCTTCTCTACCTCTATTGTCCAGGACTTTCAAGGTAGTCCTAATGATGAAGAGGATACAAGAAACTATTAGGAGTACTTAAATGACCTAGAAGAAGAATATCAAGCAAGAGCTCTTTTAGCCAAGTCTAAAAGATTCTTCAAAAAGGGTAACTGAATGTCATAAATGTGGCAAGAGAGGTCACTTTGCAAGAGACTATTGGTCAAAAACTTCAATTCCTTCATATCAGTCACCCTTCCATCCAAAACCTCTCAGTTCTTCTTAGCACCAACTTGAATTAAGGCCTACCAAAGACTTTAAAGCTAAATACAACAAAATCAAGGCTAAACTGGCTCTTCTAAGTTCAAGTCCTTCAGCTTCTAAAGCATCCATGGTTAAGAACAAAGGTCTCATCGCTGAAGCCTATGAATGGGATGAAGAAGAAGTGTCATCAAATGATAATGAGATAGTTGAAGTAAAAGTGCTCATGGCACTAGCTGAAGCTAATAAGGCTGTCAGCAAAGAAGGTGCCAGGACTGGTGAATGGGTAAAGATTTCCATAAGAAAAGGTACACTCTTCTTGAAATGGAAGATAATGATGATAGAAAAAACTATCTAGGTTATTTGTGTATTGATCTAAATTATGTTGAAAAACAAAGAAATAATCTTGTTGGGATTAAAAGACTTCTTGATGATCTTAGAGTTACTGCTGATAAGGTTTGTGTTACTATTGCTAGTATAAAGTTAGTGTTGTTCAGTAACTTTAAAGAAAAATATGCTAAGTAGTTAGTACTGCTAGTGTAACTTAAACTGCTAGTGTAATTTAGTACTGCTAGTGTATATCAGTACTACTAGTTATTACTGCTAGTATATGTTAGTACTGCTAGAGTAAAGTTAGTACTGCTGGAGAAGATTGAAGAAAATATTCTAAGTAGTTACTACTGCTTGTACACAGTTAATGCTGCTGGTGTATAAGTTACTACTGTCAATGTTCAGAGTTAATGCTGCTATTACAAAGTTACAACTGCTAAAAAGATTAAGACTGCTAGAAGATTTTCTACTATCAGAGAAAGGATAAAGACTGCTCAGAGAAAAGATAAAGATTGATTGGAGATCAAGATTACTTAGTTGATAAGGATTGTTATTTATAGAATAGATCTTTGAGAATATTCTAAGTTTTAGGAACATATTGTAAATCGAATAGGCTCCTTAGTGTATAAAAGGAGGACCTAGGGCATAGAGTTCTATGTATATAAAAAACTGAGTAATTCATAGAGTTGTTTATAGCTTCAAGGTTTTGTAACCCTAATACTAGTTAGAGTATTTGTATTAATATATTGAAGCTTTGTTTGTTAATCTGTGTGTTTATTAGAATTACTATTCTATTGTATATTCTTCTTATTGATCAAAGATTAGATTCTGTATAATCTTTGATATATTTTACAAAGTTTCTACCATAGTTGTGTAGGATTTATCTTGCATAACTAAACCTTACACAAGCTAAGGAATTTAAGATCCATTCAAATGGGACTAACAAGTGGTATCAGAGCTTGTTGCTTTGAGAAACTTTGCTAAGAAGACATGGATCAAGACTCAGTACATATGGTGGCTGCATCAAAAGTACCTATGCTTAAACCAGGTGTGTACGAGCTTTGGAGGATGAGGATGGAATAGTACATCTAAATGATTGATTATTCTCTATGGGAAGTCATAGAGAATGGTAATGCACCTCCAATAACAAAAGTTGTTGAAGGTGTTGAGACTACAATTGCTCCTGTAACTACTGAAGAAAAGGCACAAATGAGGTTAGAGTTGAAGGCAAAAAGCACTTTATTGATGGGAATCCCTAATGAACATCAATTGAAGTTTAACTCCATCAAAGATGCCAAGTCATTGCTGCAGGCTATTGAGAAGAGGTTTGGAGGGAATGCTGCTACTAAAAAGACTCAGGGGAATCTTCTAAAGCAGCAATATGAAATTTTTACTATAGATCAAACCTTTGATAGGCTTTAAAAGCTTATCAGTTAATTAGAGATTCATGGTGAAAGTATCTCATAAGAAGATGTGAATCAGAAGTTCTTAAGAAGTCTATCACTATAATGGAACACACATACTATTGTGTAGAGGAACAAGCTTGAGATAGATACATTAAGCTTGGATGATCTTTACAACAACCTGAAGATCTATGAACCAAAGGTTAAAGGGACATCAAGCTTAAGCACACTCACACAAAATGTAGCCTTTGTGTCCTCAAACAGCATCAGCAGTACAAATAGAGCTGTTAATATTGCACATGGTGCTACAACTGCTAGCACTCAAGCTACTATTGTTAACTCAATAACAATTGACAACTTAAGTGATGCTGTCATCTGTGCTTTCTTTGCAAGTCAACCAAACAGTCCACAACTTGACAATGAGGACTTGCAACAAATTCTTCTTAATGATTTAGAAGAGATAGATTTAAGGTAGAATATGGCTATGCTAATAATGAGGGCAAGGAGATACTTAAAGAACACTGGAAGGAAGTTTTATGTGAATGGTACTGAGACTATTAGGTTTGATAAGTCTAAGGTGGAGTGTTACAACTGCCACAAAAGGGGACACTTTGCAAGAGAGTGCAGGGCTCTTAGGAAAAAAGAAAACATGAATAGAGAGAACACAAAAAGGGTTGTGCCAGTAGAGACAACTACTTCTAATGCTTTGATGTCTTATGATGGTGCTGGCTATGATTGGAGTGATCAAGCAGAAGAAGGTCCAACTAACTTTGCACTCATGGCTTACACTTTTACAAGTTCTAACTCTGAGGTACCTACTAATTCAAATTGTTCATCATCTTGTTTGGAAAATGTTAAAATTCTTAAAGAACAAAATGAACAACTGTTAAAAGACTTAAGGACATCTAAGTTAAATGCTATTTATAAAATAGGTTTAGAGTCTGTAGAAGCAAGACTTCTAGTTTATAAGAAAAATGAGTCTGTTTATAAGGAAGATATCAAGGTCTTAAAACGTGAGATTCATTTAAGAGAAGTAGCCATTACAGAGCTAAGAAGGAAGTTAGAACTGGCACAAAAACAAAAATATGAAATTCAGCTAACAGTAGAAAATTTTGAGAATTCATCTAAAAACTTAAGCAAACTAATATACTGTTAGATAGTTGATAAGTGCAAAACATGTTTAGGGTATAATGTTGTTCTACCTCCCTATACAGGAAACATTATGCCTCCAAAACCTGATTTGTCATTCTCTAGTTTAGAAGAGTTTATAAGTGAGCCTATAGTTATTAAGCCTGTAGTTGAGAACAGTGAAGCTAAGGCTAGTGAAGCAAAGCCTAAAGCAGTTAGGAAGAATAATGGTGCTCCAATTATTGAGGAATAGGTGTCTGAAGTGCCTCCGGCTAAGATTGAAAAGAAAATAGTTAAGCCTAGTTTTGCTAAGATAGAGTTTGTTAAACCTAAAGGAAAAATTGTTAGGAAAATTGTTAAACAGGTTGAACAACTTAGGCAAAATATTCATTCTCCTAGAGGCAGTCAAAGAAACTATAATAATCTGATGTCTCAAAGATTAGGAAGTAATTTTGAGATGTTTAATAAAGCTTGTTATGTTTGTGGAAGTTTTGATCACTTACAGGTAGATTGTAAAAAGGTGAATCAAAAACAGTTTCAAAATACAAAACATGTTTGGAACAATGCTAAAAGGGTGAATTGATATGTGAGAAATCACATATCATTATTATATCCAAAATGGCTCTTAAATGATCAAAATGTGCAAAAATATGCTTGTATTTGTGTATTTTGTTGTTTGTGTATGTGTAGGTACGGATAATGCAAATATCATAAGAAAACAGTCAAAGCCGGACAAACACGAACACAAGAATGGAAAGAGTGCACAAGAGCCGGGAGTTTGATTGCAAAAAGGACATCAAAAGTCAACCCTTGGTCAACCATTGGTCAACTCATAAAAGACAAAATCCTCAAAATACCCAAAATGCCCTAAATGTTAAACCAAATTTCATTAAAAATACTAAACCCTAACACCGTTAGTCTTTTGGACTAACAGCCGTTAAATATCTATGTGTAACCATTTACCCCATTTTACCAAAACCCATTACCCGGTCTAAGCCTATTTTCCCCTTTTGAAATTACCCGGGCCCAAGTCAACTGAGTTTAAACTCAGTCAAGCCAACGGTTATAAAACTGGCGCGTAACTCTTTTAAGAGTTACTGTTCATCGTCCCTAACCCTGAGATAAACCAGGGTAAAATAAACTTAAGCAAGGCTGTTAGAGATCCCTATCACCTTACCCCGCTCCTCTTAGTCATGCACACATCATGACATCCTTCTAGAAGTGCCACGTTGGTGATCCGTCACATCACACACATGATTAAATGGCCAAGATCAAAAGTTGTTGATAAAATTGATGATTCAAAGGTAGGGATTTATTCCTTGGGCTTTACTCAAGATTTCACTCACAAAAGAAGCACACCAAAGGCACCTCATCTCTCCTCATTTCACTAAAAATAGAGATAGATAGGTAGATAGAAATGGGTCTCCAATTATTCTTTAAAATTGGTTTACCACTTTATCTTTCATGTAATTTACTTTCCAGCAATTTAATTACCTTGCCAATTTCCTTTCCTGTATTGTAATCTTAATTTTTAATAAATAAATAAAAATCCAAAAATATTGTCCATTTCCATTGTACTATTTCATTCAATCTTCTCAAATTACTGTTTCAATCATTCATAGTTGTGTTCTACTACTTCATTTGAGTTTTGCTTAAGCTGGTTTGAGCTTTTGGATTAAACGTTTAGAGTTCTCCTTTTGAATTTGAAGATTTGGAATCTGGTTTTTGTATTTGGATCTATAAGCTTGCTTAAGCTTGGGTAATAATTGGTTTGAATCAAAGTTATAGCTGAACCAAGGGGTGTTAGGTTAGATGGTTAGGTCTTCATCAAGTTCTAAGGACCAATTGTAAGTCTTCATTTACATTTTGCTGCTCATTATTGCATTTACTTATTCTTGCTTATTCTAGTGCTAATATTTTCTTTTATATGCTTAGTATCACTTGTTTAATTGTTTTGATTTTCTGTTTTTGATTTGTGCTTGTTGAATCCTGGTTTTCAAGTTTGTGCTTTAAATTTGCTTAAATTCCATTTCTATTAGCATAATCTGTTTTGCTGTTGTTCAAGCTTATTTTTTTGCTTAAATCTGCTCATTAGGTCTGCTAGTAGCTATCTACTATCTGGTATTTGCATTTTTCTAATTAAATTTGAAATTCATAAGCTGAAAATGGGATTTAAGGTTTTAAAGGGGTGTTTGGCTTATGGCAGTACTAACTAAAGTTAGTACTGTCCATAGCCTTTTGTTCTTTTAAATCAACTTTAAACTTAATTTTTGGGTTTATGAGTCTATGTCTTAAGGTCCTTGTAGGATAAATCTATTTTTTTTAAGTAGTTGTAATGATTAATGGTTAAGTTCTGCTTATTTGGTTAATCTAGCTTAAGATAGCTTCTAGTTGTTCAAATTGCTCTAATTACTCTTACTTTGGTCTTTTAATAGTGTAGAAACAAACTCTAATCCTGCACTTTGGGTTTGGACATTTAAGTGTCATTTGCATCTAATAAGAAAAACAAACAAAGTTATTTTTCAATTTTAATTTTCAGTAGGTAAAAGTAGTTTTTAGCTTTTCAAATTAGGTTTACAAGTAGCTTATAGGTCACTCTACATTAGTTTAAACTTGTTTTTCAATAATTAGCTTATTTTGATATCTGTTTTTAGCCTTAAAAATCTGCATTGTTCATTTTCAAAACCAAAAGTAACTAAGTGTTCTGAGTAAATCAGCAGTTTTCATTTAGCTTTTTCATTAAGTTCTAGTTTTTCAAATTAAAGGTTTTTCTAGTAGCCCTTAGGTCTAAGTTTAAGCTGGTATGAGCCACTTTGCTTCAAGGTTTCATTTGCTTATAGAAATTTGAGCTCTAAGTTGCTTTAAGGACTGTTTGGTATGTCAATTGGTTCCGAGTGCTTATTAGAGTTTCTCAGCTTATAATTTGTTAATCTTGCTTATTTCCTGCTCACTCTTGCTCATTAGGTTAGGATAAAGGTAGCTTGTAGCTTATTTAGTTATAGTTTGAGCTTATTCCAATTTTCTAGTAGCTTAATAAGTAAAAGCAAAAAATTTCTTTAAAAATCCAAACTGTTTTCTTTTAAGCCATTTTCTGGCTTATTCAGTAGGTTCTATAAAAAGTTCTTTTTATTGATTTTGCTTATTCTCATCTGTTTTACAACTTTGCTTTTTAAACTTTTGAAAAATAAAAAAAATAAAACAAGAGGCCACAGGTTCGAACCTGTGACCTCCTGCTTATAATTCCCAAGCTTTACAAACGCACCCTCAAACCATTGGCACCAGATAGGGCTATCTGTCAAGGTAGCCCAACCCTTTTCTCTTATACCCTTTTTCACTTTTCTTTTTAAATATAAGCCATAGCTTATAATTAGCTTAATAGAGCTTTTCGTTTCAGCTTCTTTCTAGTTAGCATTTTTATAAAATCCTGCATTACTTTTTACACTTTTAGTAATTTTTCTAGATTTTTAGAGTTAAGTTTACTATTTTTAATCATTTTTCTTTATTAAAAACTTTAAAAAATCATAAAAAATAGGAAAATAATAAAAAAAATAAATTTCTTTTTTTATAAAATTTTCTTTTATCTTAATTTAGGTTTAGAAATTAAATTTGCGTTTGTAGGCTTAAATTTTAGTATACTTGCTTAAATGTCGCGTTTTCTAATTCCCGTTTATGTTTTATGCTTTCGTTTTTAATTGTCGTTACTAGTTTACTTGTTTTAGTGCATTTATTCGTTTTTATTAGTAGTTATAGAAACCAATTCAAAAATCTTTCAAACCATTCAAAACGCGCGATCACGGACGTTTCCAAATCTCAATTCACGCTTCGTTGGGGAATAACGACCCAAGAGGTCTTTGAGAACAACTTTGGTTAAAAGTTTGTTTCTCGAACCCGACGGAAAATACTTACTATACTATAATTTGTCTTATCCTTATATACTTATATATTATATTATATATATTGTGTGTTTGGAGACGGATCAAGTTTTTGGCGTCGTTGCCGGGGAAGCCGTGTTACGATTTTCGCGTTTCGTTCGAAGATTAGTGTTTTGTAGAACCTTTCCCGTGAAGTTATCGTTTTCTCCTTAAAAAAATACAAAAATATTTTATACTTCTGTTCTTATTTTATCTTTTCTTTTAAAAATAAAATTAAACGTTTGTTAAATTGTCATTACGGTTCACCTTTAGTTAACAAACTATAAGAGAAGTTTTAGGAGGGTCGATCCAATGAACATCGACCCGAAAGGAGAAGGTTTTTAAAACGCTTCGCGCTTACCAACTCCTCCGCTTTTTTGCGCGTTTTCTAAAGAGCTACCGTGTAGTTTTAACTTTCGGTTACAAAAATTATTTTATTTCCTTATTTTAATTTCTTTTTCTTATGTATTATTTTGAAAATCCCAAAAATATTCTTCTCATCCTCTTATCTGTTGTGTCAAACCGATGTGATTAAGCTAATGATGTTTCCATATTCACTCGAGGGGGCTGCTAAAACTTGGTACGAGAAAGAACCTCCTAATTCAATCTTGACTTGGGAGGATCTCGTTACCAAATTCGTGAATCAATTTTTCCCTCCTTCGAAGACCACTCACTTAAAGAATAAAATCTCTCGTTTTACCCAAAAATTCGATGAGTCTTTTAGTGAAGCGTGGGAACGATTTAAGGAAATGCTTAGAGCTTGTCCTCACCACGGATTTACGGAGTTAACTCAAGTTGATACCTTTTATAACGGTTTAAACGACAACGATCAAGACTCCTTAAATGCCGCGGCTGGTGGAAATCTTTTGAGTAAGACGACTAGAGAGGCTTTGAATATAATTGAGAACAAATCAAAAGTACGTTATTCAAGAAACAAACCAAATGCTTCTAGGATGAATACAACTTCTAGGGAGAATGATAGTAAGAAGGATGAGAGAATTGATAAGCTTGCAGACCAACTTTCGACCTTAGTCGAGATTGTTTCTAAGAAAGTTGTCACTCCCGCTCCAGTTAAAGCGGTTGAGGAAACTTGCGTTACTTAGTGGTGGTGCCCAATTCTTGTATATTGTCCGTATTACCGATAAACAATCAAGCTAGTGTTGTGCAACTACGGGTACTTACAATCATGTTAACCCTCCAAACCATGTTAGTAATCAAATGGCACCACCAGGTTTTGCTCCGGTGTAAAACAATGGTCAAAATAGGTTTAATCAGAATCAAGTTCAAGGGAATAATTTTAATCGGGGAAATAATTTTCATGGTAATCAATGTTTTCAAGCTCAAAATAATCATGCTCCGAATTTTCAGAACCAAGGATTTCAAAACCAATCTTTTCAAGTGCCTAATAATCAAGTTCAACAAGAGATTTCAAATGATTTTTCGAGTTACAAGAGGAATAATGATCAAATGTTGAGAAACATGCAAAATCAAATCAACTCGTTGAAAGGAGACCTTAAAAATGAAATTCAAAACACGATAAAATCTCAACAAGCCGTCATGATGAATCAACAAACTACCTTTCAAAATAATTTGCAAAACATGATATGTGGATTGTTTCAAAACCAAGCCTCAACTTCTGGTACTCTTCCGAGTAATACCAATCCAAACCCGAAGGGTGAGATGAAAGCGATCACTACTCGAAGTGGTGTTGCTTACGAGGGACCCTTGATTCCTACTAATCCTAAAAAGGTAGTAGAACGAGAAACCGAGGAGACAACGGATAAGGAGCAAATTAATTTCCAAGGAATTATCGCTCAAATCCCACCTCTGGTTATCCCCATTCAAACTCCAGAACTCGATGTTCCAAAGACTTTGCATAAAACCACTCCCATTCTGGAACCCGATGTTCCGAAGAGTTTACCTAAGCTAAATATTCCTTATCCTTCATGATGTGATGATCAAAAGTCCCGTGACAAAGCTTCAAATCAAATGGAGAAGATCTTCCAAATCATTCAAGATTTGCGCTTTGACATAAGTTTCACGGATGCTTTACTTTTGATGCCAATATTTGCTCCTACAATTAAGAGTTTGCTCATGAATAAGGAAAAGTTGCTTGAGTTAGCTAAGATACCGTTGAACGAGAATTGCTTGGCAATTCTCCTCAAAAAGCTTCCTGAATAGCTTGAAGATCCAGCAAGTTTCTTATTCCATGTGATTTCCCGGGAATGGATGTATGTCACGCCTTGGCCGATCTTAGTGCGGGCATAAATCTTATGCCCCTTTCTATTTGGAAAAAGCTTTCTTTACCCGAACTTACACCAACTCGGATGACTTTAGAGCTAGCAGATCGATCAATTACTCATCCTAAAGGAGTCTCTGAAGACGTTTTTGTCAAATTTGGGAGTTTTTACTTTCCTACCGATTTTGTTGTTGTTGATTTTGAAGCCGATCCTCGAGTACCTCTCATTTTAGGAAGATCCTTTTTGAGGACCGGTCGAGCTTTAATTGATGTGTATAAAGGAGAGCTTATTTTAAGGTACGGAAATGAACAAATAATTTTTCATGTCAAGGGCACGACAAAACATCCTTAAAAGCATGTAACCGAGTCAATTAAAATGATTAATGACACATGCAAGGATAGTTTTAAGAAGTTCACCGACGAACCCGCTCTAGTTTGCTTGCCTCCATCGGAAGATGACAACGATAAAAAGGAAAAGCAAGAAGTGAAGAATCTCGCAGAGTCGACAGCTAAACACCAAACTCGTATCACACCTTGTTTGAAGAATTTTAAAGTTATTCAGAAGGAGGGCATTTTTCATTCAAACAAAACACCTCAAGTTTCTTTGGTTTTTGCAATCACATCCACCTTACCGTCTATTGAGCCCAAGGATTCTCTCATAATGGGGGACGAGCACCTTAGTACTTTTAGTGCTGAAGAAATTGTCCCAATCCCAAGAGAATCTGAGGATATATCCAGGAGTGATATAAGAACGTTTTACCTTCATGTGATGTGGTGTGTAAAGTTTTATACACGTAAAGTATATATAAAATATAATACTTTAAAAGAGTAATTAAGAAAATTACCAAGTTACCTTTGATAAAATTCACTCTCAAAAATATATAAAATATAATATATAATACGTATATTAAACCGGGTAGATATGATCACCCGGGTCGTTATCCCCAATGACTAGTGAAATTGAAACCTCGTTTTAAGTCCGGATTCTGATTTGAATTAAGCAAAGATATTTGATTTGGAAAGCTATGACTACTAAAAAAAATGGACAATTAATCAAATATGGAAAACAAATAAAACGCGACTATTAAGCAAGTAAACTAATTTTAATCCCTAAAAATGTCAACTAAATTTATAAACTTAAGATATGACAAAAGAAAATTTTAGAAACAAAAATTACTATTTTTGGCTTTTTAGTTAAACAGATATGAATTTTCTAAAATTTAAACTAATTAAAAACTATAAAAATAATAAAACTATTAAAAATAAAGTCCTAAAGAATTTTTTAAAAATTACACTAAGTAAAGAAATCGTGCAGAAATTTTCTAAAAATAAAAGCCCTAATTTTTATCTTTTTATAAAAGTTTAATTAAACTAATTAAAACTAACCCTAATTATTAATTAAAACTAAATAAAACTAATTAAAGACTAACTTAGGGACTAACTGTGTAAAAGACTTAAGGATTAACTGGGTAACTAGCTAACTAACGGGAAGGACTAACTGAGAAACAATTAAAACAGAAAATTACAAATATGGTCCCTGAGATCCTACCCTGATAATAACCAAAGTCTAATTATAAGCTCAAATTCTAAAAGGTAAAATGATCTAGATAGCTGATGATGTACTTAATCGAAAAATGCAAAGAAATCTAACCTAGAAGTACTTTTAAACTAATGAAATCAAGCATGAAACAAGCAAACTCAGGAAATAAGCAAGATAGCACAAATTCCAAATGAGCTTAAAAGCTTATTAAGCTAAACTAGACTCTAAAACTTTAAGGACTTATTAGACTACTTATAATCTATCTAATTAAGCTATGAAATCTAGACCCATAAGCTAAATTAACAAATTAAAATCCTAAAATTCCTAAGTACTGTTTTTGGCTTTTTAATCTTTTTAAGGACTTTTGACAGCAAAATAAGCTAGGAGAATAAGCTAGAAAATATATTCTAAGACTTATTCTATATGAAGCTATAACTAGACTTTAAAATGCTAAAAGATAAGCTATTAAATCCTACAATTACTGGCTTAAATTGAGATTTGAATATCAGCAGTACTAACCAACTTAGTACTGCTGATGCAAAGTTCCTTTTTTAAACAGCTGAAATGGCTAAGAAAATATCAGTAAAATGAAAACTAAAACCTAAACTATATCAAGCTATATCTAGATTACTTCTATCTTGAATTTAAGAACCTAAATCTTACTTTTACTCAACTAAAAATTAAGCCAAAGGTAGCAGTACTAACTAGTGACAGCATTACTAACTTTATAGTTAGTACTGGTGCACTTTGCACAAGTGCAGCAAATTAAGCTAGCTAGAAAGCAATAAATCTAAATCTATTACCTAATCTATATTAAGCTACCTCTAAACTATATACTACCTTAAGTTTAAAAGCTAAGTCCTAAGATTACTTGGCTCAAAATTAAGCCAAAAGTGACAGCAGTACTAACTTGTGGTTAGTACTGCTGCACTATGCACAAGTGCAACTCAAAAATACAGGCTTCCTAAGGGAAACCTTGCACTAAACACACTCTACTAGAGTGTATAGCCAAAGTGCAAACAAGATCTAAGCCTTGGAGGGCTTAGATCAACAATTGCACAAGTGAAATTCAAAGATAATTTCCCCTGGTGCTGGCACCAACATAATAAGCCATAACTATTTCAATTTAGCAATCTAAACTCTAAAATCTTTTGGAAACTTAATTTCTTAGAAAAATTGAATTGACTCAAAGTGTTTGCACAGATTAAATTGACTTATTGTGGTCAAACTAGCTTAATCCAAACACCCCTTTAAGACTATGACAGTTTTAATTAAGCTACTAAATTTGAAATCTAGAAAACAAGTGCTTAATACCAGACAATTAACAGATTAAAACTACTTTAATAAGCATGAATTAACAACTAGATAAGCAATAATCTAAGATTTAAGCTATTTTACTATATTTTTGGTTTTTTAGAGGTTTTTAAGACAATAATATGAAAATCTATGATTTAAACTAAAAAAATTGAGAGAACTAAAATCAGACAAACAACTATGATTATTAAGCTAAATTATACTAAAAT
>BQNB010102168.1:0-24305 GCA_026074375.1 Tanacetum coccineum
TTTCTTTTTCTCGATTTCGTTTATAGACCGAATAAAAGAAACACATGAACACTCTTGTTCTTGTTTTCTTTCTTTATTAGTTTGAAAAGTAACAAGAAGTTTTGCTTCAAAATCGATCTATGAAGAATGTTGTGTGTTAATCTTTTAAAGATTTGAAATAACCACATATAGATACACACAAAACTGAGATCGTTGTTTATGTTATTTATTTTTGTTTTTTTAACCAAATGAAAAGAAAGATGAAACATTTTTGTTTTAATCTTTTCTTGATAGATTCGAAAATTTAATGAAGTTTTATGCTTCAAAACAGATCAATGATGAGTATCTTTTTGTGATTTTGATCTTTAAAGATCTTGACTTTTGCTCAATACAAAAAGATGAACTGAGATCTTTGTTCTTTTCTCTTTATTTCGAATGATATGTTGAAGATGGATGAGGAGGATGATGGGATTTAGATCAAGTCGGATTTGTTGTTGATGAGATGGATTGGATGTTAGATCTTAGGTTGCATGTTGTTTTATTGAAACAGATCTGTGATGTTTTATGTTCAAAAAGAATATACCTTGAATGGTCTTTTGAAATACTTTGAACAAATCTGAGATCTTGAAACCTTTTTTTGTTTTTAGATATGTTGCTTGTTTAGGTTTCTTGTTTAGATCTTATATGTTCAGCTCAATCTCTTCCTTTTTGTTTTGATTTGGGTTAAACGAGGTATATGTCGGCTTATGTATTTGGTATAAATCACCCTATACACTTTGTGTATATCGTCCTCTATACTTGTATATATCGCGCTTTATGCTTGGTATAAATCGCTCTCTATGCTTGGTATAAATCGTCCTTTATACTGGTATAAATTATCCTTTATACTGGTATAAATCACCGAATACACTTGGTATAAATCGCCGAATACACTTGGTATAAATAGCCCTTTGTATCTTGTATAAATCGCCCTTTATATCTTGTATAAATCGCCCTTTATCTCTTGTATAAATCGCCCTATACCTAGAAATGCGTATTTTGCAGGAAACGCGTTTTGACCAAATTTGACCAAACTAAAAAAAACGCGTGTACTGAAAGTGTGTGAACAGTAACACGTTTATACCCCAAAACGCGTTTTTGACCAAAACAGAAAGTCAAACTTTTTAAAATCAATTACAAAATTAGTTGGAAATCAGTTAGATCTAGAATAACTGTTTTTGAAAGCAAAATAAGCAGATCTCAAGCAGATAAGCACCGAAATAAGCAGATAAGCAAACTGATAAGCTCTTTTTAACCTTTATAAGCACTTGAATAGGCTCATCTTTATAGAAAAAGCTCTAAATCCATAAATAAGCACACATTTAAGCAGTTTTTTGAACATTTAATCTCTATATCATCTGATAAGCATTCGAAATAAGATAAATAAGTTAAAATCTGCATGAACTGATAAGCACTTTGGATCTGATTAGGCAATAAGCACACGAATTAAGCAATCTGGACGTAAAAAGCTAAATAAATCCAAATAAGCACTCGAAATGAGCAATAAGCTAAAGAAATAAGCCGAAAACAAGCTGATAAGCATAATTAAGCATAAATAAGATGTAAATCTAAAATGATAAGCACAAATAAGCACGAAAATAAGTTGAAAATAAGCTGATAAGCACGAATAAACTCAAAATAAGCAATTTCTCGATCTCACAAACACGATCAAACACTAGAATAAGCACTAATCCGTAATCATTGGCTCTGATACCACATATTAAACATATAATATCTTGATTGATGACTAGTGTGTGTAAATCCAGGTGTATTAGTGTGTGTGTTTAGAGAGAGAAATTACATAACTTGCTTTTTGATTGAATGAATTTGTTACATACAATCTTGACATAAATATCTTATTTATAATCTTATTAGATTGGTGACTTTTCTATCTTGACACAACTAGTCCCTGCACTTTATAATAGTGCTACAAGTAGTTCATTCTTTATTTCTAACATGGAGTATGTTGGAGGAAGACCCAAGACTGTTTATCCCTGTACTTTTGTAAGGCCTATGTAATCACCCCTTATGGGGAGATTGTTAGAAACACAAAAAAGTGTTAATTACATGGCCATTTATCTAGTATTAATAGTCTAGGGATTAATTTATGCAAATAAGGAAGGACTAGTGTGTAATAAGTACAATACCCTAATTGCTTCTTAGTCCCTCATTCTTTCCTATAAAAGTAGGGCTAATGGAAGGAATTAGGGTGGTGATTTTCTCTTTCTTAATCTAATATTTCTTTCTTTCTCTCTTCTCCTTCTCCTCTCTTACTCGTCATCCTCCTCTCTCTCTTTACTCTCTCTCTCTCTCTAAACTTTCTAGTGTAGTGTAATATTTGTATGTTTTTTATATCTATCAAATACCATACCGAATTCAATTAAGAATTCTCTTTAACTACGTGAGTAGTTTGTATGTTTACATCAAGTTCTTTTCTTTTCTTTTCTTTTCTATCCTAATACACATAGCATGTAATCAACATATAAAATGAGCAATTTGACACAAATACAACATTTTCAACACAAGGATGAGTTGTGATCTAAAGTGATTTTGTCAATGAATTTGTTTATTTAATCTTTCATGTCCATCATGGGGAATGGGACATGCAATGTTGTGAATAAGTTAATTTTACATATTTAAATATATCAGGCGATGATTATTACAATATTGACAAGATGTAGATCAAATTTATTGTTCATAGCACATAAGTTTGACATGTAGATTCCGAGATAATATCAACCATAGTTTGAATAATGCATCAACATCTATCCTTCATCTTGTTATATTAACATTGTTGCTTAACTTCCATGCCTTTCACATAAATCCTAGCACATAGCACACAAGCACATAAGCTCTAAGAGCACAAATATCTCTACAAAGGTATGCAAATAACCTCTAGACTTCTACTCTTATTTTTGACCCCTCACACTCTCAAATCAATATCTTATGGTGCATGTCAACCATGAACAACCTCAACTAGACATGAGCAATTTAGAATTTGTGAGATGACATGTGAAAATCCTAAGCTTGTTTGGTCTTAGACCTAAGTGTTCTCTCATTCAACTCACCAATTACTTGTTCTAGTGGGTGACCTCTAGCTTCTTTTAGACTATTAGGATAGCCTTTATCTGAAACATTAACCTGTAATGACGGTGACCCATTGAGATCTTGAACTACGGGTTTATTGATCCCATCATCTTCTACCAAAGGAGATGACTTGGGCTCGGTCAAGCTCTCATCAAAGGTAACATTGAGAGATTCCTCAATTCTCATTGTTTCCTTGCTAAGCACTATGTATGCTTTACTAGTTTGAGAGTATCCTAAAAACACACCTTCGTACGATTTTGGGTCGAACTTGGTGAGATGTACTTTAGTGTTAAGTATAAATACTTTACATCCAAAGATCCTAAAGTACTTTAATGATGGCTTCCTATTTCTAAGGATTTAGTAGGGTTTTTTGTTAATGAATTTTCTGATATAAATCTTTTTTTTATATTTTTTGGTTTTTTTTTCAACAATGTATTCACAATATATTTTAATAACGGACAATGAGATAAGACACTTAAACCTAATAATCAACAAGCTTCACGGTAGCTCTCTAAAAGAAAAACGCACAAAGGAGTTTGTTTAACTTTAAAAGGTGAGCCGTACGTCGCAAGTGACACAAAAGGTAAGTTTTTGATCTTTGGTTCGGGAACTTATTAATGGATAATACTTCAGTTGAAAGTATTATATGTTGGTGTTCTTTTACCAACTTGGTAAAAAAAATTTATTTCTTTTTATGGATAATGTTTTTATATTTTTGATTTTTTTTATATTATATATATACTAAATAAAAGAAAAATCTTTTTTTATAAGAAAATAAACAAAATAACTTCACAAGGAAGGATCTTCAAACACAAATTGTCAAACCGCTTCAACAATCGTAAGCAATCCTCCCCGGCAACAGCGCCAAAAACTGATTAAATTCTGATCACACCTTTTAAAGTATATATAAATATAAATATATATAAATATAAATATATAATTATAAGGGTAAGAATCAAAAAATCTCAATTGTAGTAAACCGGGAGTGCGATTCCCGGGTCGTTATCCCCAACGAGGAATGCAATTGAAAGTCGAGAGGCGTTTTGAGAATCGATGCTTGAATGGGACAAGATTATGATTGATTATCTAAAACTACGGAAAAATTAAGGCAAAAACTTAAAAACACTTAAGGTAAGACAAATTTTAACTAAAAACGCAAAACGAGAATCCTAAACGGGACATAAAAACCCTAAATTATCAAAATTAAGTCCTAAAATGAACTTTTTGGTTTTTATAAGTCTTAATTGACTAAAATGTCAGAACAAAGAAAACTAGACCAAAAACGGAAAAGATTTAAGCTTGAAAACACTAAAAACATGAACGGGATTCAATCCCGTTCTTTAAAAAACAAAATTTTGCAATTTTAACCCTACGAAAGCAAATCTAATTTTCCTAAATGTTAAAAGAAATTTTTCTAAAAAAGAATTATATTTTTTTGACTTTTTTATAATTTTTTATAAATTAAAAACAAAAACTATTTAATAAAAATCTGAAAAAATTAGCTTGAACAATGTAGAATCTAAGAATAATAAGTTGGGAAATACAGCTTATCAAATAAGCTGTGAAATAAGCCAAAAACGGCTTATAAGCCAAACTGGCTAAAACTACTATAAAGAATTGATTTTGCAAACTTAAACTGAAAAAGTCCCAAGAACGAGTTGGTAGTGCGTGTGGTGTGTAAAAAACATTTGGTCGAATAAGGGTGAGGTCTCAAGTTCGAGTCCTGCTCACCCTTGACTTCCCCAAATTCCCAAATGTTTTTTACATGCCATTTTTTTACAATTTTTTAGAGAAACACCAAATAAGCAATTTTTACAAAAGCACTTTTTCTATAGATAAAAAATAAGCACGAAATAAGCTGGAAAAAGTGACAAAATAAGCTAAACACTACTAAACCATAAAATGCTAACTGTTTAGCTACTTGGGCACAAATAAGCAAACCAAAAAGAGTAATAAGCTAAGACAGGAGCTTAACTACACCTTATAAGCATATTTGAACAAAAGTAAGCACTAAATTAAGCTAGAATGATAGAAAACTTAAAAAGCTATAAAACTAAAGAATTTTAAGCTAAGATGCAAATAAGCTTAAATAAGCTCTAAACTAAAGAGAATAAGCTAAAATGGACTTAATATAACCTAATAAGCTTAATGGAACACAAAATAAGCAAATTTAATAAGCCAATATGCTTAAATAAGCAAATGAGCTTATTTGGCTAAACCTGATAACAAAACAGAAATGGGGGGCACTTTTGAGCTTAAAAATAAGCTCTTATAAGCCCTTAAAGCTTATCTAAAAGCTACAAGAATCAACAATCAAAAAGCAGTTTGAATTTCAAATAAGCCCTTAAAAAGCTTCATGAAAAAGCTGTTTCTCAAAGATGGAGATTTCAACACTTGGCAATTTTTTCAATCTTTACAAACCACCACTTTTGAGCTTAAAAATAAGCAAACAAACAGATCCTTATGGCTTTAAAACCTCAAAATAGATTAAGCTCTTACCTCAAAGAAAAAATAACAAAAAGCAAAAGAGAGTTTGAAATTAAGAATAAGTAACAATGATCAAATGAAAAAGCTGTTTCTTCTTTTTAGGACACTTAGCAATAATTTGACAGTTTTTAGCAAAACACAAAACAAACTTGCAGGCTTAAGGTTTTTTTTATGCTAACTTGTTTTAACACTTGCATAAACACATAAACATCAAACTTTTCATAAGATTAAAAAGCATGATCAAATAAGCAGAGATAATAAGCTATAAACTCACAGATTCAAACAACACTTTCTTAAAACTTTAATTTTGAGTTTTAACACTTAAAAACTTTTAACAAGTGAATTTTATGATGATTTCAAGTTAAACTAAGGTGACCCAAAAGACTTAACTCATTTGGACCCGTTTTGGCCTTCAAAATCAGTTAAACCAAACACCCCTTTAAAAACTAATTTTAACTTTTTAACTTGATTCAAACTATTTTAAGCTAAAACTTTTAAAAACCAGATGTTAACTAAGACTACTAAGCAATATTAAGCATATATCAACAACACATAAGCACTTAAATAAGCTGAAACAGGATATGCTATATTTAAGCTAATTTAAGACAGATTTAAAGAAAACTTGAACTAATGATTTTAAAACTACAACCTAAGTTAAATAAGCCTCAAACATCATTAATAAGCATAGATAAACATATAAGAACAGGTAATAAGCAACACTAAGCAGTAAAACAGTAAATAAGCTTAAAAAGTGACAAAATAAGCTAAACACTACTAAACTATAAAATGCTAACTGTTTAGCTACTTGGGCATAAATAAGCAAACCAAAAAGAGTAATAAGATAAGACAGGAGCTTAACTACACTTTATAAGCATATTTGAACAAAAATAAGCACTAAATTAAGCTAGAATGACAGAAAACTTAAAAAGCTATAAAAATTAAGGAATTTTAAGCTAAGATGCAAATAAGCTTAAATAAGCTCTAAACTAAAGAGAATAAGCTAAAATGGGCTTAATCTAACCTAATAAGCTTAATGGAACACAAAATAAGCAAATTTAATAAGCCAATATGCTTAAATAAGCAAATGAGCTTATTTGGCTAAACCCGATACCAAAACAGCAAGGGGGCACTTTTGAGCTTAAAAATAAGCTCAAAGACAGATCCTTAAGGCTTAGCAACTTATAAGCCCTTAAAGCTTATCCAAAAAGCTACAAGAATCAACAATCAAAAAGCAGTTTGAATTTAAATAACCCTTAAAAAGCTCATTGAAAAAACTGTTCTCTCAAAGATTTCAACATTTGGCAAATTTTCAATCTTCGAAACCAACACGTTGAGCTCTAAAAAATAAGCAAACAAACAGCTTCCTTATGGCTTTAAAACCTAAACAAAGATGTATGCCTGATCTCAAAGAACAAATAACAATAAACAAAAAGAGAGTTTGAAATTAAGAATAAGCACCATGATCAAATGAAAAAAGCTGTTTCTTCTTTTTAGGAAACTTAGCAATATTTTGAACAGTTTTAGCAAGAACACAAAACAAACTTGCAGGCCTAAGTTTTTTTATTCTAACTTTGTTTTAACAACATGCATAAACAAAATAAACATCAAACTTACATAAGATTAAAAAGCATTATCAAATAAGCAGAGATAATAAGCTATAAACTCACAGATTCAAACAACACTTTCTTAAAACCTTAATTTTGAGTTTTAACACTTAAAAACTTTTAACAACTGAATTTTATGATGATTTCAAGTTAAACTAAGGTGACCCAAAAGACTTAACTCATTTTGACCTTCAAAATCAGTTAAACCAAACACCCCTTTAAAAATAATTTTAATTTTTTAACTTGATTCAAACTGTTTTAAGCTAAAACTTTTAAAAACAGATGTTAACTAAGACACTATTCCATATCAATCATATATCCAAACAACACATAAGCACTTTAAAATATAAGCTAACATGATATCTATATTTAAGCAAATTACAGACATATTTAAAGAAAACATGAACTAATGATTTTAAACTAGCACCTAGGTTAAATAACTCAAACATCATTACTAAGCATAGATAAGCAGATCAAGAGAACATGTAAGTAAACAACAAGAAGCATAAAACCATAAAATAAGTAAATAACTAAAAAGTGAAAATGAAAACTTACAAACACCCTTGCTCAAAATAGGGTAAATAATCAAATCTACAAGCTCTAGCTTGTCAAAAGACAAGCTAGTGAGGTCTATAAGCTCTTCCCAAGCTAGCTTATCATCCGAAGAAGCTGAGGTGTTTTAAGGGGTTGATCTTTTTAGTATTTTTTAGATTTTTATGATTAAAACAAGAAATAAAAAGATTAAAACAGTAAACTAAGCTTGATTAAAGAAACGAAAAAAGCTAGGTGGAAGAGCTTTAGGTAAGATCTAATAAAAAAGTTATTTCTAGCTTTTTCAACAGCTTAACATGTTATAATAAATGATCAAACACAAGAAACTTAAAACACAAACCTCAAATTTTCATTAAAAAATTAAACTTTTACAAGGAATTAAAATACAAAATACTTTTAAAACTTAAATAAAAATTCCACTTCAAAAGAGACTAAAAAAACTTAGAAAAACTACTGCTAACTCCATACTGATGTGAGTGAGCAAGGCTTGTATTTATTGGCCTGGAGAGAAGGATCTAGACCTCTGCACACGATCCTCTTGATTTGATCTTGGCCTTTCAATCATTGCCAATCATTGGTTGCCCCTTCTTAGCCCATCAAAATTGAGGCACACGGATTTCCAGCGCGGCAATCCCGTATCTTTGGAGTGGTGTGCTTCTTTTGCATTGATTTGAGTGTAATCTTTCCATCTTTAGTTGTTTTGTTTTTTGAATCCGCATGCCACTCTTGTGTAAGTCTTGACAATCATAGCACTTGGTGACGTTTTCCTTTGCTGAATGGCACTTAGTACTTGGTATCTTCTGGCCACTGTAGGAATTAGCATCTAGAAGCGGATTTAAAACCCTTTGATTTAAACGCAGAGGTAAATTGGACTAAGGTAAATAGTAGACTTTACCCCTTCGCGCCTTTTTCTCTTTTATACATTTGAGAGTTTGACTGAGGGTTTTAAAAAAAGGGTTGACCTGGGCTCGGGGTTTATAAGAAAAGGATTGGGCCGGGTGGATATGGTTTTGGGCCATGGGTTTATTATTAAAGGATAACAATCGTTAGTTATGGACTAACGGTGTTAGGGTTTTGGGATTTTTGTAAAATTTATTTAACATTGAGGGTTCATTTGGGATTTTGAGGATTTTGTCTTTTGTGGGTTGACCAAGGTTGACTTTGTTGACCTTTGCTAGAAACTTTCGGCTCTTGTGCACTCTATTTGTTCCCGTGTCCGTGTTTGTCTGGTTTTGACCGTTTTCTTGTGATTTTTGCAATATCCGTACCTACACATCACAAATGACAAAACAAGCAATATACAAGCATAATTTGCACAATTTGTTCATTTTAGGGCCATTTTTGGTATAAAAAGGATATGTGATTTCTCACATATCAATTACCTTGACTCCCTAAACCACATGTATCACAAAAATGTCTTTCAAAGCTCAACTTAGGTAGGTTCCTTACTAGCTCGTTAGAAGCTAAGTTTTGAACCAACCGCATATTGGCATGACCTAACCTCCTATGCCAAAGCGTTGAGTTATCCACCATGAATGCAAGATAAATTTGATGTTTGGAGTTATCTCCCAATTCACACGTATATAGGCCATTTCTCCTATGTCCTTTAGCTAGCAATTTACCATTTTTATCAATAAGACAATCTACTTTAGTAATGCTAACTACGCAATCATCATCACATAATCGTCATACACTAATCAAGTTAAGAGCTAGACCACTAACATGCTCAACATTGGTAATTGTAATGGAGTCATGAGTAATATTACCTCTACTGACGACCTTGCCCTTTAGGTTGCTCCCAAATATGACATGTACACCCTCATATGCCTTGTACGAAGTAAACAATCTTCTATTCATGGTCATGTGTTTAGTGCAACCACTATCCACAATCTAATCGTTTGGTAGTAGATCACATTTAAGACACACCTACAAGCAAATATGAATTTCAGGTCGTGGTACCTATTGTTTTATGGGGCCGTTGTGGTTAGCAAATATGGTGCCCAAGTTAACCATTCTTAGGTCTTGTAGTAAAGCACATAGTTTATGTAGGTCGTACCTTGAGAACGCAAACTAAAGATTGTTTTGAAAATCATAAGAGTTTTGAAAGTTTGGTTCAATGCTCCAAGGTATTTTTACCCTTTGATTTGGGTAGGAGTTTTCTCTCCTTTGGAAGGTGATGTTGATGATATGAAGACCTTTGGTTGTTGTATTGCTTGAAAGTTTTGAGTTCTCTTTTTTAAGAGATCGTTTTTCATTTAAGAGTTTTTCAAATGTTTTAGCAAAATCTTTGTTAAACTTTTAGGAGTTCTTCATTCTCTTTTTGTAAATCAATAATATTTAAATCATTATTTGAACTAGATGGTTTGGATACTAACCCCTTTGTGAGCGAGATCGCCATGAGACATATAGCAATTTCAATCGTTTTTGAAGTTCGCCGCCATCTTTTCAACTATCGCTCTATGCTCCTCCAATATAAAGGCCATTTTTCTCTCGCTTTTACACCACGTAGCAAAGTGGCCTTTTCCTATCCGTAATTGTAAGCAATCCCCTTGGTGCTCTGAGCATCACCACCTTTGTTGCCAAATATATTTCCGCGGCCTCTTCCAAACTTATTGGCACTATTACCAAATCGATTGACGCGCCCGAATCGATTACCCTTGTGGAAGTTCCTAGCTAACAAATTAAATGCTTCGGCTTCTTCTTCATCTACGTCTTCATCACTTTCGTCTTGACTATCACTATCATCACTAGTTTGATCTCTAGTGACTTTAGCTTAAGAGCTAGATATTGACCTTATCTTGTAGTGGTCTGGAAACTAACCCATCATTTCTAAGATCATTTCATAGACATTAAGGTTTTTGACTAGCTCGTCAAGAGGAAGAGTAGCCAACTCTTTGGCTTCTTCAATGGCCGTCACCTTGGCTCTCCATTTCAAAGGGAGAGCGCGAAGAAACTTCCTTAGGTGATTCTTGTTAGAATAGTCCGGATCCAGAGATTTTAGACTAGTCATAATAGCGTTGAATCGTGTGAAGCCGCTATCAATGGTTTCTTCATTTGAGATTGAGAACTTATCGTATTCTTGAGTGAGAAGATCAATTCAATCTTGACTTTGAATTTGCCTGGCGAGTAATAGATCAGTGTATACACACTGCCTTGGAAGTTTTACACATGAATACACTTTTTATACTCTTTACGCGGTATGGTCCTTGTAAAGAGTCATCTTGGCTATATTCTTCCCAAGTTTTCTTATTTTGCTCACCAAAAAGAAGCTCGTATGGCGTCTCCTTCATTAACTTCATTCCTGAGTCTTCAACTTCGAAATAGAAATCGCCGTTTTGAATGACTTGCCACAAGTCAATATATTTGGACTTAACATAAGTCTTAAAGCGGGCTTTCCATAAGTAAAACCCATTTGGTTCTAGCAAAGGTGGTCTTTGCATAGAACACCCCTCAACATAGTTCTCTTGAGCCATGGATCTTTACTTAACTTTTTCAAAATAGGAAGTTAGATTTTGAATTTTTAAAATGAAGTTTTCACACTAAAACGACTTCCCAGGAATGTTTTAACGCTTGAAAACTTGAGTAAGCCGCTCGAATACCAATTGTAGAACCATAGGAGGGGGGGTGAATATGGTTTTCTTGACTTCTTTGAAGTTTATAAAACTTCAAGTCTTGAAAGAGCCTATATGTGATTGATCGAACTGTAGCAAATGAACAATAAGTAGGAATCGATAATAGAGAGACGAGAGACACACATATATACAGGTTAATAATGAGGGTTAGTCCTTCCGTACTCCGTTGCAAAGCCACCACGACACCAGATACTATCTAGTAGAAATCCTATGGTTGACTACAACTTATACAATTTAACCCCACGTCTTCACAACAAAGACCGACGCTCACGCACAAAAGATTTACTACCGTACGAATCTGCCCTTCGAATCCAACCCTAATAACCCTAGATTCGACTTAAACCTATAACTCTAAAAGCTCTAAAAGCTTACCCTTGGAAGCTTATTCAAATCAAACTCGATTCCCAAAGATCAAAGCTTGATCCCCGATACAAGACTCCCTTAATAACTTGATAGTTTGAAAGATATGATGATTGACCAAGTCTAAACCTAACCTAGAGACTCGAT
This sequence comes from Tanacetum coccineum, assembly GCA_026074375.1. Classification (NCBI taxonomy): domain Eukaryota; kingdom Viridiplantae; phylum Streptophyta; class Magnoliopsida; order Asterales; family Asteraceae; genus Tanacetum; species Tanacetum coccineum. The sequence goes on from BQNB010102168.1 coordinate 11,888, forward strand.
TCTAATATAAGGGTATTAGAAAGAAAAACCCTCGACAAACACGTAAATGTGGATTAAAGCACTTATAAGGCTCTCTGCGCAGATGTGTGTTCTTCAAAGGGATGATAGATGATAAGATTAAAAGAACACATGATGTACAGACTTAGAGGATTAGAGAAAGGACAGAATGCTTTACAAGAGGTGAGGGAATACCAAAGGACAATGTGTAATATTATAGGCCAAGAGTTTTCCAAATTGTTATAAATATTCGCACCCTATCGCGTTGCCCACCGCGTCAGCGCGATGGCGACGCTAGTCCAAATCCCGAGTTTGTTTCTTTTCAGGACTTGGCGTTTTAAATACCCCGCACAATGTTAAACCCCCAATTGTACTTCATGTTATGACCTTTCAATCATTCTTACACTCAAGGTCAACTAACTTAAATAGCTATTTGATAAAACGTTTGTGAAGTAAAAGCATTTTACTTATCCGATATTGTAAAGAGAGAAAAGAATTATCGAAAATGGGTAGTTTAGGTATTCCTCAAAGTCTAACTAGCTTAGTTGGGATCCAACTAAGGTTTTGAAATGGCTAGTTAGGATACAAGAGAATATTCTTAGAATATTCTTTGCTTAGAGAGAAAGGGGGGAAAGATTTGAAATTTGAATTTCAAATTTTCTAAGCACATGTTGGATAAAAATGTATGAGGTGTGTGTGAGTTGTCATGATGTGATAGAAGGGAGCCTTTTGATATTGTTTGAAATAGAGGGTGAAGATGTGAAGAAAAAAGGTAAGTAGGATAGGTGATATGGCAAGATTCAGGGTGATAAGAGAGGTGTGTTTGTTGTGTGAGTGAGAAGTGTATGTTTGTGAGAGAGGTTGTGTATGTTTAAGATAAGAGATCAATCCAATGGTTGAGAAGAGAATGAGAGAGTTTGGATTGATGAGATGGCTTAATCAAGGGTAGAAGAGAAAGTGTGTTTGTTTGAGAAGCAATCTAAGGGTTGAGATGAGAAGAGTGTGGGAACTTGGATTGTTGACATGGATTGATCAAGGGTGAAGATGAAGGAGTATGTGTGTGTGTGTATGAAATTTGAATTCATAGAAGAAGAATGTGAATAGTAAATATGTGGTGGAGAATGTTTTGAAAAATATGGGATATATTATTTGGAATGTAGAGAACATAGAAGTACCATAAGTACAAGGATAGTACATTGTGTAAGAGAATGTGAGCTGGCATTTTGAGGATAAAGTTTGGGGTTTATTTGGTGAAGATTTATATGTATGAAGGATGAAGAAGATGAAATCAAAGGATTGATTTGGGTTATTAATCACATTGCCAATAAGGGAGGAAAGAGTGGGCATATGTGATTATGAGATTATTTAGGAAGAAGATGTTTGGAGTGTGTGTGAAAGAGATGAGATCACTTGTTGGGTAAGAAGGGTAAACAAGTGATTAGGAAAAGTAGGTTGTAGGATTGTGTAGAAGAAGTGTGGACTTTTACATGTGAGGAGTACATGTGCGTTTGTAAAAATATTAATGGTAATGAAGTTAAAACACTCAAAGAATGTATTAACTTCCAAATACCACAAAAACTCATTTATTATTTAGACATTAATCCATGAAGAGACCTCGAAATCGACTCTAGTGGGGATGCTCCAAGTCTATTTGATGATAATGGCAATAAGGACCTCAAGAAAATAACTGCAAAAATTGAGTCCAGCAACATAAGTGTGTGAGACACTAGCATGACCACAAGCGCTGACTCAACCTCCTCCTCCCCCCCACAAGCGAGGAGTGTAAACACTACAATATACAGCAAGAAAAAGTATTATTGCACTAAGCTCCTATGACACCTCATCAGAAGCCTAACTGGATTGAGTTTGTGTTACTTTTGGTGCCCAAGGTAGGTGTCCCATCCCGAAAATCCTATCAACACACTGAGAGAGTGTTGCCCTCGAGTGCGAGAGTCCACTCTCAGAGATAAACACCTGTCTATATATGAGGAGAGAGAGCAGAGGAGCGATGGCAATAAAGTCGCTCGATGAAAAAACAAGGACTATGGAAGGGTGTCAGAGCGCGCGTGACGAATAACATCATAGGCGGAGAGAGAGCACGCGAAGAGCATTTGTGCTTAATACTAAAGTGAATCCTCTGGTGTATTGTTATTGGAGAAAGACAAAAGTACGCATCAATAAAAAGTTGCAAGATATATATCTTATATCCGCAACTATAGTAATATAAGAGACATAAACATATATACAAGGGAAAGAAAAAACTCTCATGTTAAAACCCAGGAGTGGCGAGGTGGAATCTTTCTCTATCTTTAATTACCACCGCTCAAGATCTATCCTAGATACTCTTTAAAACAAATCAGTATATGTATATGAACACACCAATACCAAAAAAAATAGATAATCTAAGAAACAACATCATGGCGATAATATTTTAGTTCAAATAAACTTGAAGAAAAGATAGTATTGTATGGGCTATGTTACAGCATCAATAAGTATGATAACAAGATAAATAAGAAGCGTTAATGTAATGATATGACCAAACCACGACCAGAATAAATCAAACGCCATAGGGTCACAATGATATGTTTTATATGTACATGAGTTTTAGGAAGTTTTATCACCCATATAAACTTGTGTTAGAGTTTTAAAGTTTCACAAGTGAAAACATTTAGAAAACAAGGAAACATGACTTTTCTAAGTTAGATGGGAAAACAGTGGCTGCCAGAGATGTTTACCTGACCTCAAATGATCATAACTTGCTCAATATTTAATATGTTTTGACAAAATGAATTCTCAGACTTAGCTCTATGTCTTAGCTTTCCAACCACTATAATTACACCTTCTAATTCAAATTTTAAGATCCTCAAACTACTGTTACAAGACTCGTATGTCAACATCTATAGTGGTTCGACATGTTTTCGTATCATTTTGTTTTAAAATACCAAACCAACTCCATAATTCATAAAAGATATTTACCGAAAGTGTTTAATATGATGGTTAAAACTTGCTCACAAGGAGACCTATTTTCGAGTCTGAAAACCCTAGTTTCTTAACAAAGTTTACTTTGACTTTAACACAATAAATCTACAAAGGTGATATGAAAGCAATGCATGACATGCTATATATGAGTAACATAGGTTTCATGAGACACTTACACAAAATGTGGAAGTGTATGGTGGTCGTGAAGTGCACTAATATCAACCTGAAAGCTAGAAAACCCGAGTGTCTTTGCTACTAAACCCTTGCAACTCCTTAGTATACCAAAAGTTCTTGTTGGTTCTTGTGATATCAGCTAAAAATGTGAGAGAGTGAAATGTATTTTGTGTGCATTAAATGAGGGGAAGGGAGATCTTATTTATAGGTCAAGAGGGTGAAGAAGTAGCTAGTTACTTGAAAGTAATAGGGATAGTTAAAATCATGATACTCAAGAGAACATAAGTACTACAAGGAAGGAGTTAGAGATGGCCAAAAATGTGGGTGTTGGGGTCCGTAAGGGGGAAGGGGTGGGGGTTTCCAAGGGTAGGTTGACAATGTGAAGGTAGTTGTAGTTTATTATGGTTTAACCATAATTACATATTGGTATATATAAAGAAATAGATTTACGACACGAAAGATGTTTAAGTTGGAAAAGATGAGAAGTAAGGGTTCTATATGAATATAGGGAGAAAATGAGTTAAACCAGGTCAATGTACACCACTAGTTGTAGTCAATAATCTCAAAAGGTGGTGAGGGTAATAGGACTTTGTGTATCATGCATGCAAAATGATATCAAAAATAAAAGACCTACATGTAGGTCTAGGTAAAACCGAATGCATATGACCATAAAATCATGATCATTAGAATGTTAATATGCTTGCTTGACGTAGACTAAACTTAGTCTAATGACATAAAACTCCCAAAGATGGTTCTCATTATACACGGGATAGCCTAACGGTTATACGTAAAGTCTATTATTATTTGTTCAGAATAAAATGTTTCAAGATTATGATTAAAATTTAAATTGAAATTGTCGATTGTTCCATTTCCTAAAACCTACCATTACTTTCCAAAGCCTAACAAATCTTCCCAGTTAGAGGTTTCACACCAAATCTCTTTAAGTACTATATTAAACCATGTTTCCAAACACCCGAATCTGTGATACGAAACTCCTTGTTGCTAATTTTTAGAATAAAGGTGACGTGTTCTTTGGTGATTACATACACAAGCTTTGGGTTAAGGATTATGATAGGAATCATTGGTTGCCATTTTGGTAATTGCACTACAACAAATGGTGTAATTATACACACACATTAGGACATATCTACACAGTTATAGGTTTGCTAAAAGTTAAAGTGCATGTTATCCTTTTGAATGAAGATATTAGGTGTCACAAAAGTATGGGACATATCTACACGCTTATAGGCACTACACCAGTCAACGGCTTCCCCGACGACATTTCACCGGGAAGACTTCATCGGGGAAGCCACGACGGGGATCGATTCCCCGACATCTTTTGTCGACGACAACAAGGGCCCCACAACGTTTTCAATCAATGAAAATGTTGGCTCGGTGATTCTATTCCCCAGTGACATGTCGCCGGGGAAAGTTTCTATCATTAACAAATTAATTAATTAATTAATTAATTTATCCAGGTGTTTCCTGGGGAAAGTATTTCCAATATTGACTTTGTTGACCACGAGACTACTTTCCTCGAAGATGTGCCACTTTCCTCGGCAACATGTGGCCGGCAGCCAGCTGGAATCCCCTTCCATGCCACAAGCGGTGGGGGACACAATAGGGCGTTTTTCTCGATTTTTTTCAAAAATTTTTCAGGAAAAAATATACAAAATTCTAAACCTGTATAACAACAACAAAACATGCTATACACGACCTAAATACATTACAACTTGTACACAACCACAAAATAATATAACGGGTCAACGACTTGTATATATATACTAAACACGAAAAAAACCGCCTAAATTATTACAACGTCTACAAAACGGGCTGCCTAGCCACAAAACTTGCAATATCCGCAAGATACAAGTCAACAAAAGTATAGATAACATGTTCTAAATGTAAAATAACTATATGCGGGTCGCCAAATATACTTCAAGACACAAAATATCATATACATACCTATATAGAAAATGTCCTAATCCCTGCCGGCGTCTTCATCCTTGCCCGACTCATCATCCCTACCCCCGCCACTCCCACTCCCACTGCCCTCGTCGATCTCTGGCTGTAACTCAAGCTGCGTAAGCATCTGGGAAAACCGATCAACTCTCCTGACAATCATCCTTAACAACTCGAGCTCTTTCCATGTCTACTTACCATCTTCTTTAATCTTATCAATCTCGGCATCGGTGTACGTACCTCGAGGCTCCTTAATAAAGATGGCGTTCCTGCCCTGTCCTGCTAGAACCCTACTAACCCTGGGAATGTACCCCTGCTGCTTGCCCTTTCTAATCATGGCCATTATCACATCCTCAATGTAGGGCACACCCGTCGGCGTATTGGTGCCTAAATCCCTCAGCCTTACCATCTCCTCCTATGTAGTGACAAAAAAATGAGATAATTAACATATTAGTCGGGTTACTACATTATGTCTCAACAAATCATTAAAGTGTGTGTTTTGAAAAAAAACAATACTTACTGTTGGTGCAACATTGACTAGGATCTTCTTTATGTTTTAACGATGAAAAATAAACATTGGCAAAACGTAAAATCACAAATGATAGCCAAAATCCGTAAAACTGGATTTGCCTCTCCGGCCCGCAGGGTACACGTCAGCTCGTGGGTAGCGCGCCACAAGCAAAATCTTTTTTTACGGATTTTGCAATGTCGGCTTTCCTCTTACCCGACACATGTGGAAACTTCAATAAAGGTATGTACATGATACTTGAGCATTTGAGAACACTTCAAATGAGGTTTAGACTTAGAGATGAGCAAAAACAAATCCTTCCATTTTTCAACAAAACACCAATTCAAATCTTTTATCAAACGCCTCTAGCCAAGGCTAAAACTTATCTCTAAACCTAGTATGATCATGTTTTCAAGATACCAAAATGCAAAAGTATTCATTTGACCTTAATCCGGATTTACGTTGTTCCTAATCACTTAACGGGTTTTACTCCCTTATTGGTCAAACCAAGTCTAAGATCACTTTGCGTAAACTCATCATTTCCCATTATAGGATATGCTTTACTAAAGATGCTAAATAACTATATCTTGTTGCATCATGATATTATGATCAAATCCATTGTTGATTATCATGGATTAACGTCTAAATAACAAAATAAGTTTGTGGTATTTGGAGATTAATTATACTTTGAGTTTCCTTATCTCCTTATCTATAAATGTTTTACAAACTCGCATGTATTCCTCACATGTACAAGTCTACATTTATTCTACAAAACTACAACCTATTCCTCATAATCATTTGTTCACCCTTCGTACCTAACAAATGATTTCATCTCTTCTACACACATTCTAAACACCTTCTTCTTTAATAATCCCATAATCACATATGCCTATTATTTCATCTTATTGGCAATGTGATTAAACACAAATCAAATCCTTTTTACTTTCATTCCTATCTTCATCTAATTCATCCTTCATGTTTAAAACCATGCAACTTCATAAAAGCCTTCCCAAATAATCCCCAATCCCATCCTCAATATGCCAATAAACATTCCCCTTGCATAATGTGTAACTATCATTGTACGTGTTGTACTTTCTTGTTTTCCTACATTCCAACAATGAATCCCCAAATCTTATCACAATATTCTCCATTCACTCATTCACTATTCTCCTTCTTCTTCACAACATTTTGAATTTTCACACACCACACTTTCTTCACATCCTCACCCTTAATCAAGCACTTCATCATCCCAAGTTCCCACATTATTTTCCTTCTTTCTAATATCTAATTATACTCTAAATAATTAATATCCTCTCTACTAGTAAGTACTACTAGACTTAATAAATACTACCCTCTGTAACTATTTTCTCTTCCGTAACTATTTCTTCTACTATCCTAAATGACCTTACTATTCTCGATAAAACTTCCCTTCTCTTCTTTCCTCTCTAAAAAATGTTATCTCTATACATTCTCTACTAATACCATGTAAAAGAATCCTTCACTATCACTGTTACTCTCTCATTATCCCCCCCCCCCCCCCCCCCCTCCTAATAACTTCTCTATTCTCGCATACTACTCTACTATTCATAAATTCTCTTTTTTCTCTCTAAAAATTCTCTAAAATATCCATATTTTCTCTACTAAGTTACTCCCCATTTTCCCTCGTAAACGTAACGCCTGCTCTTATATAACCTATCCTCTACTTCATTCATATAAATCTACTGTTAGTCTACTAAAAACTCTCATATTTACTCTAATCCTAATTCTCTAAAACCTATACTTTAGATAAAGTTCTCTAACTCTTCTACAATACTCATTAAATCTGATAAGTTTCTCTTATCTTCCTCTAATCAAATCTCATATGGTAACTAATATTCTTTAAACTTCTAACGACTTCTCTAACGTAAAGTCAACTATGGAAGAGCTAACTGTAATACGTAAACTTAACCTTAGCTCTCTTATCTCCTGCTAACTATTCTGTTCAGACTACTCAGCTGGTTCTATATTCTCCTTCTCTAAGTTCACCTATCCTCATATACTTCTTCTTTATCTACCGTCTAGCTCCTACTCTATAATTATTTTCTTCCTATTTTCTTCTTCTGTTTCACCTACTACTTCTCTAGAATATAATTACTTCGCAGATGCTATGAGATATCTATCTTACTCTAATACATAACAACTGTCTTATCTTTTCTCGTATTTCTTTCTTATATGTTCGGCTAATCTTTAACGAGCTAAATCTCGTTAATCTGTCTAACCTAATTTAGAACTATTCTCTACCTTACTCTAACATTTCTCTTGCTAACTTTTCATCTATCATTTCAATACTTTTCTCTTCTACACATTAGAATTAATTTTCTCACTTTCGTATCTACATCGGTCTGCTAACTTCTCTAACCCCTTGGATTGATTTCAAACAAACCACCTCATCAATCTAAAATACCTCATTCTCTTCTCAACCCTTAGATTAAACTCTCATCTCAAACAAACATACTAGCTTCCTCTCACAAACATACACTTCTCACTCATAAAACAAACATACCTCTCTTTTTACTATTGATCTTGCCACTTCACCAATCCAACTTACCACTCTTCTTCACATCATCGCCATCTATTTTAAACCAAGATCAATAGGCTCCCTTCTATCACATCATGCCAACTCACTGACAACTCATACACAATCCATTCATCCTTATCCAACATGTGGCTAAATGAATTTGAAATTCAAATTTCAAATCTTTCCCCCTTTCTCTCTAAGCAAAGAATATTCTAAGAATATTCTCTTGTATCCTAACTAGCCATTTCAAAACCTTAGTTGGATCCCAACTAAGCTAGTTAGACTTTGAGGAATACCTAAACTACCCATTTTTGATAATTCTTTTCTCTCTTTACAATATCAGATAAGCAAAACGCTTTTACTTCACAAACGTTTTATTAAATGGCTATTTAAGTTGGTTGACCTTGAGTGTAAGAATGATTATAAGGTCATAACGTGAAGTACAATTGGGGGTTTAATAAGTGCGGGTATTTAAAATGCCAAAGTCCCAAAGAAACAAACTCGGGATTCTGGTGCGCTGGCCATGCGCTGACGCGTGGGCAACGCGTTAGGGGCGAATTATTTTATAACAATTTGGAACTTTGGCCTATAAATACCCACCCTTAGCCTTTGTATTCCTCACCTCTTGCAAAGCATTCTTTCCTCTTTTTTCTCTTCTCTAATCCTCTAAGTCTAAACATCAAGTGTTCTTAATCTTCTCATCTATCATCCATTGAAGAACACACATCTACGCAAGAGAGTCATATAAGTGCTTAATCCACACTTATGTGTTTTATCGAGGGTCTTTTTTCTCATACCCTTTCTATTAGAATCGAGTCTCTAGGTTAGGTTAGGACTTGGTTCAATCATCTATCTTTCAAACTATCAAGTTGTAAGGGAAGTCTTGTATCCGTAGGATCAAGCTTAGATCATTGGGAATCGAGTTGGGGTTTGATAAGCTTCTAAGGGGAAGGCTTTTAGAGTTATAGGTTAAGTCGAATCACGGGTTCTTAGGGGTGGATTCCGAGGGCAGAATACCGTAGGTAGTAACTCTTCTGTGTAAGCATCGGTCTTTGTTGAAATCCGGTGGAGTTAAATTGTAATACGGTTTGTAGTCCACCATAAGGATTCAACTAGGAACAGTATCGGTGTCGTGGATTTGCAACTGGATGTACGGAAGGACTAAACCCCCATTCCCTAACCATTATATATCGTGGTGTCTCTATCTATCTATCTATCTATCTACTTATTGTTTCTTTGCTAAGTCAATCATCACACCACTCGGCTCTTTCAAGACTTGAAGTTTTATAAACTTTAAAGAAGTCAAGAAAACCGTATTCACCCCCCTCCCCTTATGGTTCTACAATTGGTATCAGAGCGGCTTACTCAAGTTTTCAAGCGTTAAAACCTTCCTAGGAAGTCATTTTAAGTTGAAAACTTCATTTTTAAAAATTCAAAATCCTAACTCCTATTTTTAAAAAAGTTAAGTAAAGATCCATGGCTTAAGAGAACTATGTTGAGGGGTGTTCTATGCAAAGACCGCCTTTGCTAGAACCAAATGAGTTTTGCTTATGGAAATCCCGCTTTGAGACTTATGTTAAGTCCAAATATATTGACTTGTGGCAAGTCATTGAAGATGGCGATTTCTATTTCGAAGTTGAAGACTCAGAAATGAAGTTAATGAAGGAGACGCCATACGAGCTTCGTTAGGATGAGCAAAATAAGAAACTTGGGAAGAATAATAAAGCCAAGATGACTCTTTACAATGACCTACCGCGTAAAGAGTATAAAAGAGTCTTCATGTGTAAAACTTCCAAGGAGGTTTGGTATACACTGATCATTACTCGCCAAGGCAATTCACAAGTCAAGAATTGCAACATTGATCTTCTCACTCAAGAATACGATAAGTTCTCAATCTCAAATGAAGAAGCCATTGATAGCGGCTTCACATGATTCAACGCTATTGTGACTAGTCTAAAATCTTTGGATCCGGACTATTCTAACAAGAATCGCGTAAGGAAGTTTCTTCGCGCTCTCCCTTTGAAATGGAGAGCCAAGGTGACGGACATTGAAGAAGCCAAAGAGTTGGCTACTCTTCCTCTTGACCAGCTAGTCAGAAACCTCAATGTCTATGAAATGATCTTAGAAAATGATGGCGTAGTTTCCAAGACCACTACAAAAGATAAGGTCAAATCTCTAGCTCTTAAGCTAAAGTCACTAGAGATCAAACTAGTGATGATAGTGATAGTCAAGACGAAAGTAATGAAGACGTAGATGAAGAAGAAGCCGAAGCATTTAATTTGTTAGCTAGGAACTTCAGCAAGGGTAATCGATTCGGGCGCGTCAATCGATTTGGTAATAGTGCCAATAAGTTTGGAAGAGGCCGCGGAAATAGCTTTGGCAACAAAGGTGGTGAAAGCTCAAAGCCAAAAGGGGCTTGCTACAATTACGGGATAGAAGGCCACTTTGCTAGTGAGTGTAAAAAGCCGAAAGAGAAAAATGCTTTTATTGGAGGAGCATAGAGCGATAGTGAAGATGGCGGCGAACATCAAAACGATGCAACATGTCTCATGGCGATCGACTCACAAGAGGTAGTATCCAAACCATCTAGTTCAAATAATGATTTAAATATTATTGATTTACAAAAGGAGAATGAAGAACTCCTAAAAGTTTAACAAAGATTTTGCTAAAACATTTGAAAAACTCTTAAATGAAAAACGATCTCTTAAAAAAGAGAACTCAAAACTTTCAAGCAATACAACAACCAAAGGTCTTCATATCATCAACATCACCTTCCAAAGGAGAGAAAACTCCTACCCAAATCAAAGGGTAAAAATACCTTGGAGCATTGGACCAAACTTTCAAAACTCCCATGATTTTCAAAACAATCTTTGGTTTGCGTTCTCAAGGTACGACCTACATAAACTATGTGCTTTACTACAAGACCTAAGAATGGTTAACTTGGGCACCATATTTGATAACCACAACGGCCCCATAAAACAATAGGTACCACGACCTTAAATTCATATTTGCTTGTAGATGTGTCTTAAATGTGATCTACTACCAAACGATTAGATTGTGGATAGTGGTTGCACTAAACACATGACCATGAATAGAAGATTGTTTACTTCGTACAAGGCATATGAGGGTGGACATGTCATATTTGGGAGCAACCTAAAGGGCAAGGTCATCGGTAGAGGTAATATTACTCACGACTCCATTACAATTACCAATGTTGAGCATGTTAGTGGTCTAGCTCTTAACTTGATTAGTGTAGGACGATTATGTGATGATGATTGCGTAGTTAGCATTACTAAAGTAGATTGTCCTATTGATAAAAATGGTAAATTGCTAGCTAAAGGACATAGGAGAAATGGTCTATATACGTATGAATTGGGAGATAAATCCAAACAACAAATTTGTCTTGCATCCGTGGTGGATAACTCAACGCTTTGGTATAGGAGGTTAGGCCACGCCAATATGCGGTTGGTTCAAAACTTAGCTTCTAACGAGCTAGTAAGGAACCTACCTAAGTTGAGCTTTGAAAGACATTTTTGTGATACATGTGGTTTAGGGAGTCAAGGTAATTGATATGTGAGAAATCACATATCCTTTTTATACCAAAAATGGCCCTAAAATGAACAAATTGTGCAAATTATGCTTGTATATTGCTTGTTTTGTCATTTGTGATGTGTAGGTACGGATATTGCAAAAATCACAAGAAAACGGTCAAAACCAGACAAACACGGACACGGGAACAAATAGAGTGCACAAGAGCCGAAAGTTTCTAGCAAAGGTCAACAAAGTCAACCTTGGTCAACCCACAAAAGACAAAATCCTCAAAATCCCAAATGAACCCTCAATGTTAAATAAATTTTACAAAAATCCCAAAACCCTAACACCGTTAGTCCATAACTAACGATTGTTATCCTTTAATAATAAACCCATGGCCCAAAACCATATCCACCCGGCCCAATCCTTTTCTTATAAACCCCGAGCCCAGGTCAACCCTTTTTTTAAAACCCTCAGTCAAACTCTCAAATGTATAAAAGAGAAAAAGGCGCGAAGGGGTAAAGTTACTATTTACCCTTCGTCCCAATCTTACCTCTGCGTTAAATCAAAGGGTTAAATCCGCTTCTAGATGCAATCCTACGTGGCCAGAAGATACCAAGTACTAAGTGCCATGGTATGTGCTTAATTACACATACCATTTTCCATTAAAAATGGACTTAAATGACTAAAAACGTACCAAAAATACATTG
>BQNB010102169.1:9469-24305 GCA_026074375.1 Tanacetum coccineum
TATGGTATGCATCAGTTGAGATACCAGGAAAATGTGTTGTCAGAAGATTGATTAGAGCGTGAGAAGATTGGTTACTGATTCAAGGGGAAGCTAAGACAACTTCCAAAAGGAGAGTATCGAGACGGACTACAGACTGCTTACATGGACAAAATGACTATGTCATTTTCGGTTTGAACATTTTCAGGTCCTGTCTCATACATAATCTTGTGAATATATAAATGTGTAGTGTAGACTTAATTATAGGCTAATATAAATAGTGATTGAGTACAAATTTTCAAGAATTTCTTAGAAAATTCAAAATCTTTCAAATTACAGTACTCAGCACTATCTTATATATCCTTCAATGATTGAGGGGGAGCATTAATATGTTCCAAACACGGCTTGTGAATAATTGGCACACTTTTCTCCGAAAGTTTATAACATATTTAAATCAATTGATATCCAAAATGTCAAATGATTTGAAATTTTTGATAAGGGGAGAAAAATGTGATTAAAATATGTAATGTGATCATATTACTCAAGTGTATACTCCACCAACATGTGCTAAACAGTTTCGAATACCGATGCACATGTTGAGGGGGAGCTTTTCTGAAAAGCAAAAACAATCGGGTACTAAACACTTTGATAGTTTTATCATAAGTACCTGATTGAGTTTTTCAACAGTGATTTTATGGCAAGGTGAACTGTACCAAAAGACTGACCATGTATTTACTGTTATCGAAGTTATAAGGATGGTAAGGTTAGGTACTCGTTCCCATGATCCTGCCAGAACCGGAGGGATCTACCCAGGGACTATCCACTAGTTAGTGTAGAAGTCCTTAGGTATGATAAAAAGGAGTAAATGTGAGGAAAAGGGAATAGTGCCGACTGAGATGGAGCTAGTACTTGAATAAACCCAACAAGGTTCTAGTCATGAAATCTTGGTAAGCACTAAAGGGGTTGAAGAATGAAAAAGAATTGTACGGATAAAGGGTGTAAAGAAAGAAGCCCTCCATACACTTAGGCAGAAACCGGGTCAATACATATGCTGTCAAAATCACTAAAATGATTGCTGACATTGAAGTGACATCATGGACCCAGTGATGCAATGCACAACCCTCCCAAGCCACTCAGAATCTCTCAAAAGATTTCTGTTTCATTTCTCACGGAGACTAAACATGTAATCTACTGACTCACTCACTCCGAGTAAGTCGGTATTGAAAAGGTGGCAGTCAGCTCCAGCCTCCGATCACTAAAATCAAAACGCACTTTTGAGTCTAGAGCCAAGAGATCATCAATTAATCTCGTTAGGACAATTCCAATTTACTTGTTATTCACACACTGTGATTACAAGTTTTATCATAAGAGTCCTACGCATTATCCTTGTGATTTTGCCAGAACATCCGAGTGATACGTAAGTATTCACAGTGAAGATGGAAATCCTGCTTGAGCCAACTTCAAACAAGCTCATGGTAGGTGACTTGTGAGATCCTTAATGGATCAAACTTGTGAAAACTGGAAAACAACAACGGTGCGATTCTACATGAATCAAACTTGTTCCAGTATACGAATTGACGGTTATTGGACTTTGGAAAACAAATAAAACTTTCGATGTGTTACAAAACTCTTTTGCAAAGTATCGCATCGATTGTTTTTACAAACCAATTTTCTCTTTATTGCTAACTGTTTTATTACAGGAACATTTAAAGATGGAGATGGAGATACCGTGTTCCAACAAAATCAAGTTCATAACCGCGTGCTCATTCTCAAATGACTCATTCGAAGATATCATGAAAGCTCAAGTATCTGTTATTAAAGCTTCCGCAACTCTGAATATTCAAGCTTTCAAGATCAAGAAAAGTGTGAGCATATCATTCCGAATGACACAAGTTCACAAGATGGCAAAAGATCACATGATGATGATTAAAGATTATGATTGGATGATGATCTCAAAGAAGCTCAAAGATCACATACAAGTCAAGCTAAAGCCTAAAAGTCTAAAGTTCACTGCTTCAGATTCACAAGATACAGATCAATGAAATCAAGCGTTTACGAGCTATACATAAGATCAATCTGAAGATTGAAGATCTTAAGTTTAGTATTTTCAGGGGTGACCTCCCTTAGGGGGAGATTGTTAGATATTAGAAAAAGACTCGGTCACCCCATGTATTTTACTGTTCAATATAGCTCGTAGTTTAATAGGTAAACGTATGACTTTCGGTATTGAACCGGGTACTAATACCCGGTGTATTGTAAGAACTATAAATACCTCTTCCAACTTTGGAAGAGGTAAGCATCTATTCATTTTACACACACTCTTTAGTGTGTTTTCCTTTTCTCTCTCAACTATTCTCTCTCTCTAACTTTCTCTCTCTAGATCTCTTTAGATCTATACATGTTTGTGTGAATTAGGGAACCTACAATTGGTACCAGAGCCTAAGTGGATTCGTGATTGATTCGTGTGTGGTTAATAAACCAAATTTCGTGGCTTATTTTGGCTTAGAAAAGCCCACGGCTCAAAGAGCTTAATTTGGGCTTATTACTTGGTTAATCTTGTGGTTTTTCTTGCCATATAAGCTCAAGAAGTTATATTGTTGCTAATACAAGTGATCAAAAAGCCTCAAGTTCGATTTCAAAGAATAAAAGGTTCGAATTTTTAAGTGTTCTTCGTGGAGAGTTGCTTCGTTTTTGAAGATCCACAAAGAAATACATGTTATTGGATGTTTAATCTTCAAATACCATCTTAGTATTACATGTTTCTAGCTTATTTTCGTGGATAATAAGCTTATTTGGCTTGAGTTGGTTGAATTCGAACTAATGTTCTTCGTGGAGGTTTGAGTATTTTATTATACTCTAACCGGCGGTTTGACAAAAGGTAGGGACAAGATCCACGAATTAAGGAAAAAAAATCAACGGTGAGTTGCCAAAGTCAACGGCAAGTTGGTTATTTTAATCAAAAATTTGGCGGCGGTTTGCATTTACTTGTGGCGAGTTGGCATTTCTTATGGCGAGTTGCTTAGGTCTAAGGAGGTTTGATTAAAATAAACCTAGGCGGCGAGTTACCCTTCAAACCGGCGAGTTACTAATATAATATTAACGGCGAGTTGCTCTATATCAAGGCGGTTTGAGAAAAAACAAGCGGCGAGTTACTAAAGAGAGTTAGCCGGCGAGTTGTCAAGACATAACGGCGGTTTGATTTTTATAATACAGGCAGCGGTTTGTGATTAAAAAAAAAACACTTTTGGCGGGAAAAGTTAAGAAAAATTTAATTTTTCCTATAGCCTTTTTAGCTCATTTTTACACCAAATTTAAATTTTCAAACTTGAAACATTTGGGATATGTGGCTCATAACAAAATATACTTGAGAGAACATTTTGGGATATTTGCTCATTACAACATATACTTGGAACAATTTGGGATTTTATATATTATAAGGAAAAAACTATATACGTAGGTTTATGCGTTGCATAAATCTTGTAGGTCGAAACTTAGAACACAGTAAACCTATAAAATAAAGTTTTTTGAGATTTACATTAATTTGTAACAAAAACCAATTAACTCACCAACTTTATGTGACACTTTTAAGCATGTTTTCTTTCTCAGGTGAATTAGATGTTTGGCTTACTTGATGTGCAATGGAGTCCTAGACAATCCAAGAATGACTTTTCAAACGCACTTAGAGGTTCGTTCACTCGATGACTTTGTGCAATGTTATTATGAAGTAAGCGCTCCTTATACATATTCCGCTACACCTCAAATTTTGGAGGGGGGAGTGTTACAAATCCTCCACAATTCTTTATAATCTAATATATAGGATCTGTTTCCTGTCATGTCTATAGACATCCACTTGACAATCACTCTATATCCTCAAATCTGCTGTAATTTCCCTGCACATAATGGTAGAAAATTTAGTTTCTTTTGGGGACCCAAGCCATTACTGACTTGGATCTGCCTTGTGCATCAATATAGTCAAATCTTTGAAAGGACATTGATGCAGCCATTGTTTCTGGATACAGATCTAAAACTTTATGCTTTGGGTCTCCAAACCCCACATGTTGGAGAGCCTTAACAGATTCCCTTGTATTTCCTTAAACACTAATAACTGCTTTTTTGCCTAGCAGTAATTGACCCTTTTCCTTAATAGTATTAACCATTTTAGTGAAATTACTGTTAATTATCTGTTTTTATTTTGTTAAATGTCCTTATCGCAGTTGAATAGCATTATTAATAACATTTTTTAGGGGTCCTGAATTATTCACTGTTGTTCTTGATGGAACAGTATTAACTGGTTTAGCAGTATTAAGTGAAATTGGTCAGACCTATAAGAGCTGATCTTGGAGACCATGTTCTTTTTGACTTAAAAAATGAAGGGTGAGTTAATTTAGAGAAATTCTTTTGTTATCACACCTTTGAACATTGGTTCCAAAACTGGTTTTTACAAATCTTCCATTAATTATAACCAGTTATTCCTATCATCTTTAATTGATCGAAAACTACCACACACACATGAACAAAACTTGTTTAACATACTCAAATGTCACTCTCTAATATTGAGACATCTGTTTGTTCCAATTCCTTTTGTTTCCCCTAGGACTTATGTATGAGTTTTACCTGATTTGCTCAACAGGTTTAACAAACTCAATTCTAGTAAAATTAGGCTTAACAGTTTAAAACTTAGGCTCATTTTCTTCTTCGCTTTCAGACACCCAAACCTCAATAATTGGGGCTCCATTTTCTTTCCTAGCATTCATAGTGTTCATAGGCCCATACAGTAGGCTTTTTAACTACAGACTTACTCACATCAACAAAATCATCTAGACTAGGATAAACAAAATCAGGTTTTGGTGGCATAAAATTCCTAGTATAGGGAGGTGGGACAGCATTATACCCTAATCCTGTTTTACACTTATCCATTATTTGACTGTCTAGAATTTTACTTAGGCTTTTTGATGAATTTTCAAAATTTTGTACTGTAAGTTGAACCTCGTCTTTTTCTTTTGTAGCCAACTCTAACTTCCTTTTAAGCTCTGCAATATCTAAATCTCTTAAATAGACTTTACGTTTTAAGAGTTTTTTATCTTCCTCATACACAGACTTATTTTTCTTAAAGACTACCAATCTAGCTTCAACAAATTCTAAACTAGTTTTATAAGAGATAACACGTATCCTAGCTATTCTTAAGTCTTTAACTAATTATTCATTTTGTTCTTTTAGATCTTTTACACATTCTAAACAAGATGAACAACTATTTGATTCATTGGATACCTTAGAGTTTGCAGAAGAACTTGTTGAAGAATAAGCCATGAGAGAAAAATTGGTTGGACCTTCTTCTGCTTGGGAACACAACCAATCCTAGCCAAGTCCTATTCACATTGAGGACACTACGGCATTGAAGTAGTTCCTCATTTGGCACAATTCCTTCTGGTAGGACTCCCTATAATGTTTCTTGATTCCTGGTGTCCTGCACTCCCTTGTAAAAATTCCTTTCACTTTTGCATTTAAACACTCCACCTTGGACTTGTCAAACCCAATTCTTCTTTGATGTCCATGACAGCTACCCGTCAAGTATTCTTTAGGAATATTCCTTGCCCTCATAGTTACATAACAATATTCCACGTTGGGGGGGGGGGGGTCCAAAGTCTATCTCTTCTAGATCTTCAGGATGGATTTGTTATAGATCTTCATTATCAAGTTATGGAATACTTAGTTGGCTAGCAAAAAAGGAATAAATCACAGCATCACTTAAATTATCAATAGTTGTTGAGCTATCAGCAGCACCCTGAGTGCTAGCAGTATTAATATTATGAGTAGTATTAACTGCTCTAGTTGCACTGTTAGTGCTGTTAGAGGACAGAAAGGCTAAATTATGTGAGTTTGTGGTTGAGCTAGATGTCCCCTTAACCTCTGATTCATAAGCATTCAGGTTGTTGAAGAGTTCATCCAAACTCAATGTCTCTACCTCTGGTTTGTTCCTCCACACAATAGTATGCATAGTCCATTCTTGTGACAAGCTTCTCAAGAACTTCTGATTGATATCTTCTTGAGGGATAACTTCACCATGCATCTCTAGTTGACTAATTAGCTTTTGAAGCCTTTCATAGGTTTGCTCAATCACTTTTGTGCTGGATGCAGCAAAGTTTTCATATTGCTACTTCAGAAGATTTTTTTGAGTTTTCTTTGTAGCAGCATTACCTCCAAATCTGTTCTCAATTGCATGCATCAGTGTCTTAGCATCCTTGTATGAGTTGAACCTTAATTGATGCTCATTAGGTAAGGCCATCAACAAAGTGCTTCTTGCCTTTAACTCTGCCTTTCTTTGTGCCTTCTCTTCAACAGTTGTAGGAGGGATGACAGTCTCCTTACCATTAACAATTTTTGTTACTATGTGTGCATTACCATTCTCTACTATCTCCCATAGTGTGTAATCAATGCACTGTAGGTACTGCTCCATCCTCATCTTCCAGAGATCATACTCACCAGGTTGGAGTATGGGTAGCTTGATGGTTTGAGTAGATTAAGAATCCATTGCTTCTTGAAGAAGTAGATCTTGTGTGTAGTAAAGTTTCTTCTTATTCAAAGCTTCTCACAAGCTCTGATACCACTTGTAGATCCCAATAGAATGAATCTTTGCTTAGCTTGTATAAGGCTAAGTTGTATTGAATAAATCCAAAACAACTATAATAGAAACTTTGATTGTGAATATCAAAGACTATGCGGAATCTAGTCAATGATACTAAGAAGAATAAGTAATGAAACAGTAATGAACAAGATCAATAACAAACAGTTTACTAAACTTTCAGCCTCAATATAATACGAACACTCTTAATAGTGTTAGGGTTACAAAACCTTGAAGCTATGAAAAAGATTTGATATGAAAACTAATAATAAACTCTATGCCCTAGGACCTCCTTTTATACACCAAGGAGTCCTACACAGCTTACAATACTTTCCTAAGTAATCATGATCTTTTCTATAAACAAACGTAATCTCTTAAACAAATAAGTTATACATATCTTCTTTACAAATAACTAATACTTATCTTCTTAAGTATTCTTGTTCTTCAATCAATCTTTATCTCTTCTCTAATAAGTCTTTGATCTCATCTCTGTCAGCATAAACTCTTCCAGCAGTTGTAACTCTGTCAGCAGTTGTAACTTTGTACCAGTAGCATTAACTCTTAACCAGCAGTAGTAACTTATACACCAGCAGCATTAACTATATACAAGCAGTAGTAACTACTTAGAATATTTTCTTCAATATTCATCAGCAATACTAACTTTACTCTAGCAGTACTAAGTTACACTAACAGTAGTAACTACAACTGGCAGTCTTAAACACTTAGAATAATCTTCATTGAAGTTCTCTAGTAGCACTATCTTGACTAAGCAGCATTAATACCAATAAGAGCACAAGCAACTTCAAACAGCATCAGGAAGACTTTTAATCCCAACATTTATCATTGATTGCTTGTTTATGTTTATCAGTTTATACTTGTTTACGTGCTTGTTTTTATGCACCAATCAATCACTATATCTAGTGAAACGTGACCAAGTAAACTAGTGCCGGGAATGGCTCTCCATATAATGATTATAGCATCAAGACCAATAGGATCCGCGAATAATAACCTATCCTTGCCTTTAGATTGCTAGCTTAGTTTGGACAGGAGGTGACCCTTGGGATCAATGAGTATGTTCTTAATTAATTGGTAAAGACTTGGTTAGTGGACTACTAGTGTATGAATTGCCTTTAAGCAGTAAGTTGAGTAAAGTCTCTATGAGCTAGGGTTTAACAAGATCACCATTGCTTTAATCCCTAAGATAGATTAAAATCGCAAATAAAGAATGCTTAATGCGAATACGTTTAAATGTTATAGAAATTCTTTGTATCTAGTTTATGGAAGAAGAGTACCGCCTAAGTCTAAAAATGAAATGCCCACCTTGATATAAGTAATCATTGCACTAAATCAACAAACCAACGTCTAACTGGATTAATAATGGTTAATACATTTTTCTTATATTTGGCTAGACCGCTTTTTTATCTTCTGTTAATTTACTTGCGTATGTTATTGTGTCTTAAGTTGATCTTAGTCACCACAAAACCCGTGCCAGTCTCTCAGGCTGAAAACCCCCTTATCCATTAGTATTTAGATACAAAGTTATAGCAAATGGTTTTAACATAGAATATAATTAACTTAGTTTAGATAACCAAAATATTAATAAACTGATAGATTGTTTCTCGCTCTTTGTGATCGACACCCTACTTACCATGAAACTCCCATCTGACCGGGTACACTGCCCATTAAAGTATTGTTTTTTGTAAAGTCGGAAAAATATAAATTTAAAACTTGAAACATTAATTACAACCACACAATGACACATCAAGTTTTTGGCGCCGCTGCCGGGGAGTGAAAATTTAATCTTGATTTTTATTTGATAATTTGGTTTTTAACATTAGAATAATCTAACCCCTAGGATTAGTGTAATTTAGATTAGTGTATAATTCTGTATATTTGCTTGTATATTTGTTTGTTTAATTGTTTATTAGATTAGTTGTTTGTGTGTTTAATTGTTTTCAATACACTATTCTGGCCGATAACCTGATACGGCGTATCCACTTCCATTGGATACGGCGTATCCAACCTTCTTGTCCAATATAGCGTATTCATTCAAAAGATTAATACGGCGTATTCAAATCCATTGAATATGGCGTATTGATTGTTTGATACAGTAACAGAACTAGTTTTTCGCATTCGATTTCCATATATCTGTATTTTCTTTTTCCCAAGCCTATCCTACTGATTGTTTATCCCTTGTTTCAGGTAGTGCATGACAAGGAGTTCAACAAAGGAACTATTTACGCCCTTCAAAGATCTGGAACGAGAATTTCGATCATCTAGGAAACTTTTCAAGACACTAAGTCTTGACGAATCAAGGACACCCATAGATCTATTTTCTGATTTAGAAGAAAATCTGAGGAAGAAGTTGCGGAAACAATGGCGGAAACCATGGAACAATACATGAGCAAAACCCGAGTTGACTATGGATCGGGAATTGCTAGGCCTAAAATCGATGACAAAGATAGCTTTGAACTAAAAGGCTAATTTCTTAAGGAACTAAGAGACAACACATTCAGCGGTTCAGATCATGAAGATGTGAACGAACACATTGAGAAAGTCCTTGAGATTGTCGATTTATTCCATATCCCCGATATAACTCAAGACCAAGTGATGCTTAGAGCCTTTCCTATGTCCCTAACTGGAGCCGTGAGTCGTTGGCTAAGAAACAAACCATCTGGTTCAATCACAACTTGGGAAGATCTTAAGACAAAGTTTCTAAGCAAATATTGCCCACTTGCTCGTACTGCGAAAAAAATGGAGGAGATCAACAACTTTCAGCAAGAACCTGATGAAACCCTTTATCAAGCATGAGAGCGATTTAAAGAACTCTTGATGAAGTGTCCTCAACACTATTTAACAGAGATGCAGGAGGTAGTCTTGTTCTATAATGGATTGGATGTTCTAACTAGACAAATTCTTGATTCAAGAGGAGCCATACCATTAAAGACTGCTGGTGATGCAAAAGCAGCCATTTAAGAAATGGCTGAATACTCTCAAAAAATGGCACAATGGAACATCTAGAACCAGAAGTACTGAAACTTCTGACAGAGTAGCAGCAATACAAGCACAACTCAACAATCTTGGAAGAGAAATCAATAAAGTGAATGAAAAAGTTTATGCTGCTCAAGTAGCATGTGAAAAATGTAAAGGTCCTCACTACACTAAAGATTGCCCACTTAAGCAAGAAGGGAAACCCCTCGAAGAAGCTTACTACACTCAGTTTGGTACACCTTTTCAAGGAGGGGGATATAGCGCAACTGCTCTGGGATTCTACCAAAGGAACAATGCAAACCCTTCGTACCAAGAACGAAGGCAATCTATGGAAGAAACCCTAAGCAAATTTATGGGGGAATCGGCAAAAATACATGAGAAAAACTCCAATTTGATCAAAGAGATCCGAGCTTCAACAGATGCTGCCATAAGGAACCAAGGAGCATCAATTAAAACTTTGGAGATTCAAAATAGGCAAATGAGCAAGGTACTACAGGAAAGAGGATTTGGAAGTTTACTGAGCTCCACTAAAACTAACCCGAGAGACCATGTCAAGTCGATCTCGACTACTATTGAAGCTAATGTAAGCTCGATACGCCGTATTGGATCACACCAATACGCCATATCCACTTGATAGAACAGTACACTGATGTACGAGACAAGACAAACAACAATCCCATTTCTAAGTCGTTTGAATGATTGCTACTGTGAAGAAAAGAAGGGATCATATGGACTGCAATTTTCGGTAGCTTACTCATATGCAGCTTTACATATCAATTAATCCATACCCCAAAAGGAGAAAGACCCAGGGAGTTTCACTTTTCCTTGCTATATTAATAATGTTTGCTTTGATAATACCCTTGCTAAATTAGGAGCTAGCGTAAGTGCCATGCCTCTCTCGACCCACCTTAACTTAGGTTTAGGTAAATTAGCTTACACTAAGTTGACAGTCGAATTAGCAGATAGGACCGTGAAATATCCAAAAGGAATTGTTGAAAACGTGCTAGTAGGGATTGGTAAATTTGTTTTCCCTGTAGATTTTATAATTCTTGATATGCTTAAGGATATCAAAGTGCCTTTGATCCTTAGAAGACCATTTTTGTCTACCGCCCATGCTAAGATTGATATTTTTAAAAGGAAGATTACTTTGAGGGTTGGGGAAGAGAAAATAATTTTCAAAAGTGTTAAACCTGCTAGTAGTTTAATTAAGAGGGTCTACATGCTAAGCTTAAGAGAAAGAATGGAACTTGATTTAGAAGCTAGGATAATGGGAGAGACTTTGGTGTTAAATAGTTATTAGACCCTTTATTTGGAGATTACATAGAACTAAACGATCTTAATGTACCATTAGAGCTTAGGAGAGATCAAGTTGATGATTTAATGCCCAATATTGAGGAAGGTGAAGTAGTTGAGGAATAGAGCTAGGAATGATGCTAGAATGGTTAGCGAAATTTTTGGATATCCTAGTGATTGCAACCACGATAAGAAGATCCGTATTGATTGTGCCCATAACTTGAAGTTTTTTTGCATGATAGGTTTTGAATTTTTACATGCTAATTTTTCCCTATCTTGTACGTAAATGTGATGTCCAAAAAGTTTTATAATTCTATAATGAAGGACAAATTAGGATACAAGGGAAATAATGTAGTTGGAGCCTTAATGAACATACCTATCTTTGTTGGAACTTTTTTATCGTAACAGATTTTATAGTTTTAGAAGATATGGATGCTTATCGTGATGAAGGAATGGACAATGTTATTTTTGGCGAATCATTTTTGAGAGAAGTTGGGATTAATGCAAGACGGTTTGAAGGGATGATTACCATTTACAATGGTAATGAAGAAGTTACTTACCAAATGGTGTGGTCACATCCAAGGTTTAAACGCCACACTAATGAACAATGCAACAAGATCCCGCCATTACCAAAGGTAAGTGAAGAAGATAAGATGAATGGGATCTCGCACTCATACCAAAAGCTCAAGAGTTTCTACAAGGGGGTCTTGAACTTAGGACCCGAGTATGTCCGAGATACGAAGATGGAAGAATGGCTCACACGCGGGCACATAAGCGTGCATGAGATGAAGTAAAGGAAGCTGGAAGGAAAAAGTCTAACTTAAAGACTAACTGAAAGAAAAGTGCTTCCCGGGAGACAACCCGAATTGTTATTTATTTTTATCGAGTTTGTCTTCCCAGACATCAATACGGCGTATCCGCTCTATACCATACGGCGTATTGAATGTCTGGACGTTATCAGTCCTTTATTTTTATGCACTTTAAACATTATTGTCAGTTCTGTCAATACAACGTATTCATGCACATGATATGGCGTATTCAATAGACTAACCCGTATTTATATACTTTTTACAGGTTTCTCAATACGGCATATTCCAGTTTATGGATACGGCGTATTGGTCTCCTGTACAGTTTATTTAGCTTATTTAATTAACCGTAGATACCCGAGATAGGATTTTGCATGTTTTTCCTATATTTTGCACATGACCTTGCTGCAAAGAAATCGACGATGTTGGTGAAGTATCTAAAATCTGGAAATCTAAAAGTGTTGGAGTCTTGAAATCTCAAGACGGTTGTTTAACACAATCTTTCATACAAACTCAACTTGGAGAATCTACCCAGCAAAATATCAAGGGAGTTTATCATTCTAATTCTTTTTAATTCTCGTTTTTAATGTTTTATCTATACAATGAGGACGTTGTATAATTCAAGTGGGGGATGGGAATTAGAATGTATACGTGGCCTATTTTTCACGTAAAATGCTTAAATTTTGCTTAAATTTAAAAAAAAAATCAAGCATACTTCTGTGAAATTACATGTTACATAACCCGCACAAAATAACTCTTATTAGATATTGAGAGGATTTAACCTTATCCATTTCTAAATGTTTACCCAAATTCCACAAAAATATGAGTGTTGATGACATCAAATAACGTCTATTTTATAGCATCATTTATCCTAAGTAATTGACCCATTTTGTATGATTATAGCAAAGAATTGTTACTTTATCGTTTGTATTTGAGAATTGCAGTAATTATGGAGTACTTGGTGAAACTTGAATAAAAGGCACGCATTCTGGAGCTTAAACGAAGATATTTTGAAGATTACCGTTCTGACAACCAATACGCCGTATCCAAGACATTGGATACGCCGTATCGAACCGACTCCAGACCCTATAAATAGAAAACTCAAAAAAATGAGTTTTAAGTGTTCTAAATCATATTCTTGATACCTAAACCACAAAAGTCGATTTTCGGAGGAGAAAAAGAGCAGAAGAGGTCTTGCAACGTATTCCAATCCATAAGAGACAACATGTAATTTCTTATACTTTTGTAATCGTTCAGTTTTGGTATCATTCGTTAACTCGGTTAGTTTACCTTGGCTAAGCCATTACTCTTGTATTAATTATGATGTTTGAAGGCTAATACCTTCGGGTATTAGCCATTATTATGAAGATCTGAATGTTTGGTTTGTTTTTATCTTGATTTCTTAATTTATCGTGTATGCTTGTTTTATATTTATATAATATACTTGTTTACGTGCTTTTGTATGCGACCTATCATTCAACTGGATCTAGTGATACAGACCAAGTAATCTAGATGCCGGGATAGCTCTCCATATAGTAATTTATACATCTAGAATCATAGGATCGGATAGCTCTCCATATAGTGATTAATACATCTAGACCAATAGGATCACGATTAACAACCTGTCTTTGCCTTTAGATTGTGAGCTTAGTTGGACCGGTAGGTGTCCCTTGGGATCAACGAGTATGTTCTAATTAATTAGTAAAGATTAGGTTAGTGAACTACTAGTGTATGAATCGCAGTTAAGCAGTAAGTAGGTAAAGTCTCTATGAGCTAGGGTTTAATAAGATCACCATTGCTTTAATCCCTAAGATAGATTATAATCAGCAAATAAGGATGCTTTATGCGGATGCTTTAATTGTGATAGAATTAATGTGTCTATGTCTTAGGAAGAAGTCCTGCCTAAGTCCCAGAATGATATACTACCTCGAGATAAGTAATCATTGCACTGAATAAACAAACCAACTTCTAATCGGATTAATGATGGCTAATTCAGTTTTCTATTATAAGGCTTGACCGCTCTTTTATCTTCTGTTAATTTGCTTATGTAGGTTAAAGTATCTTGAATTGATTGTAGTCACCACCAAACTCGTGCTAGTCTTTCAGACTGAAAAACCCCCCTTTTAACCTGTTAGAATTAGGATTAGAACTAACATAGGATTAGCATAGGCTTGACTTAGATTAGAATTAACTTAGATTAGTAAACCAAAGTATTAATAATTTGAAAGATTTAACCTTGCTTCAAGTGTTCGACACCCTACTTACCACGAATCTACCACCGACCGTGTACACTGCCCGTTAAAGTGTTTTTTGGTTAAGTCGGCAAAATATAAATTTAAAACTTGAACGTTCATAAATAAACACCACACATCGACACATCAAGTTTTTGGCGCCGTTGCCGGGGAGTGAAATTTAATTTTGATTTTGATTTTATATTTTGGTTATTAGATTAGATCTAACCCTTAGGAGTAGTGTAAATTAGATTAGTGTATATTCTTATATATTTTTTATATTTGTCTTTAATTGTTTATATTTGTGTGTTTAATTTAATTGTTTTCCTAATACACTATTCTGGTCGATAACTCGATCTGGCGTATCCACCACCATTGGATACGGCGTATCTAACTTTCTATCCAATACAACGTATTCTCTTAAAAGATTAATATGACGTATTCACTTCAATTGAATACGGTGTATCGATCATCTGAAACAGAATCAGAATCTAAGTTTTCATATTTGATTTCCATGCTAATTTTTTTTCTATCTTTCTTAAGAGCCTACCCTACTGATTGTTTATCCTTTGTTTCAGGTAGTGCATGACAAGGAGTTCTATGAGCGAACTATTCACACCTTAAGAAGAACTTGAACGAGAATTTCGATCATTAAGGAAGCACTTCAAGACACCAAGTCTTGACGAATTAAGATCGCTTGGTGTCAATCTATTTTCTGACCAAGAAGACTATTCAGAGGAAGAAGTTGCGGTAACAATGGCAGAAACTATAGAGCAATACATGAGCAAGACCCGAGCTAAATATGGATTGTGGGTTGCTAGGCCTAAAATTGAAGACAAAGATCACTTTGAACTAAAAGGCCAATTTCTTAAGGAGCTTCAAGAAAACACATTCAACGGTTCGAATCATGAAGATGCGAA
>BQNB010102170.1:11336-24305 GCA_026074375.1 Tanacetum coccineum
GGGGGTAGAATGTAACCTTTGCCCTTTTTGTGTTCTGAATATTTCATTTATAGTCCTTTGACTATTTGACTTTTGTCAGTTTATTCAAATTTTGTACCGTGTTGACGGTGGTGATTTTGTTGAGAATTATGGTGATTTATGGTTTATTGTAATTAATAATCCCTTTCGGAAGGTATTATTGTGTTATTTGTATTTCGGGTGGTTTGACCTATGAATTTTGAGAAATGCCGAAAAACGAGTCCGACACGTCCGTTAATGTCCAAAGGAGTTTTAAAGGGTTTAAAGTGTAAATATGTCGTGTAAATACTCTAGGTTATTGGAAAAGTATTTTTAAGGTGAATAAAAATACTAATTAACTTTGGGGTAAATTTTACGGTTGAGTTTTACGAGTATTTAAGTGATCCCGATACGAAAAAAAGACCCTAGGCCCCTTTGGATGCCATAGCCGGTCATGGAAGGTTAAGGGGACAAGGTGGCTTAATTTTAGCTACTGTGTCTCAAAGATGTACACTTATATTCTTCCACTAAACATTCTATGCATTCCATTTTCATTTAAAAAAACACACTTGTGTGTGTATAGTGCGTCCGACCTAAGCCACCAACAAAAACACATAAAAATTTCAACTTTGATCAAGAACGTGATATTTTTGGTTGATACGAGTATTTGGGTATTCATTTAAACAACGTTTGGGTTGTCTAGTTCGTGTCGAAATCTACATTTTTGAATATTTTCTTGTAAGTTTTCAAATTTAATTTTTGGTTGTCCTTTTGGGTTTATCTTGATGCATAGATGTTAGTTGTACAAGTTGATCGTCGTGAAAATCGATTTTTGGAAACGAAATGAATTAAAAGGTTGCATTTGGTTCGTTGGAATTAAAAAGGAAAAAGGAGGCTTTTGTAGTTATGATGTTGTGGTCGTGATGGTTGAATAATATATGTTGCTAGATATCTAATTTTTGATAGTAGCTTGTATAGCTTATTCAGGCTTATTTTAAGCTATTTCTTGGCTTATTTTGGGCTTAAATGCCACGTGACTTTGCAAAATCACTAGGAAAGTGATTTTGACTATTTTTGTGATATGACGTATGTTTGTGGATTATTTTTGAGGCTTATGGTAGTGACCAAATACGATATGTAGCTTATTAGCTTATTTTCAAGCTTAATATACGTATTTTGGAGCTTATGGACTCACGGCCCAATAAGTCTATTTAAGTCGTGGTTTAATGAGAGGGCTTATTGTTGTCCGGATTATTTTCTACTTATTATTATAAGCTTATATATGTAAATGGACCTTGGTTTTGGACTTGGATCGTATTTTGGACTTATAAATATGTTAATGGACTCTTATTGGGCCTTAAAGCCCAATAAGCGATATTTAGTCGTTATAAGAGTTTTGACGGACTTTTGAAAGTAAAAATGTATTTACGAAGTGATAGTGAACGATATTTTGTAAAAAACATTTTAGTAAACATTAAAGATTGAGATTTTAGAATTTGGTCAAAAAGTGTCGAATTTATGAAATGTGTTGAAAATAAGGTTTGAAACCTTGAAAAACGTTGTGTGAGCGTACGGGTCATGTTGAAATTTCATAAAAAGTTTATACTTAGAATTTTCTTAAAAACATGATTTTAGATTTTAAATAATAAAATATTATTTACTTATTTTATTTATTTAATAAATTCATTAAAAGACGAAAAATATAATTTTTCTCGAAACTTCTCAAATATGTTTATTATGAGTAAACGTTTCATTTTCAACTCCAATATAATTATTTTCACGGTGACTAAGGTTACCGAATGGACTTACCGAGATATATTTATAATTATTAATTATAAATATTTACGTATATTACTTATCTATTTTCTTTAAATAGTATAAGTATGTATTATTGAGTAATGAGATTGATATGATTGTTGGGTTATGTCGTCAACCATCACACCACTAAATTTTTATGAGTAATTGTATAACGCGTCTAAACTCTATGCATCAAACGTGAAGATTGTTTTGGGAATGAATGATTTAATTGGGACATTAACTGGACTAGGTCGTGTGTGGGCGTCGTTGCATTTGCTTGTGTGATTAAGATTTGGTTGCTAAAGACTTGCTTGAGGTGAGTTCTCATAGCCTCACTCTTTACGGTTTTTCCGTTGGGGGAAAATGATACTCAAATGTGTTTTGAAATGTTTTGAATTAAACTGTGCGAAATGTGGTTTTGTTTTTGGGACAAGATATGTGCTTATGACTACTATGTGAATATTATGTGTTGCATGATTGTTTTGATCGGATGGGTACGCCTACCCAGTATTTGTGTGATTATTAGAGCGGATGGGTACGTCTACTCTTGTTTGTGTGTGGTCCTGTCCTAATTTTAGTGCTCCAGCTGGTAGGCCTTTAGGTGCGTATGTGATATATGGTTATTGATTAGCGGTGATGCTATGGGTGTTTGCATATATATTCACTGTCATATAGCACTATTGTCCATTGTTTTGAGTTATTGGCACAACTTTTGGGTTTAAGGTCAAACCTACGAGCTCACCAACATTATTGTTGACGTTTTCGAGTATCATTTTCAGGTGATGTGAAAGAGGAATAGTTTGGTGATGTGTAATAGCAAGCTTAGAAGTATCCAGAGTGGATTTTCATGAGAAGTCTTGCTTGTTTATTTTATTTGGCTTTAGTATTTGGAAATTCTGGTTTAAGTTTGGATTTGGACCCCTATGAGGGCTTTTGGATAATTGTAAGAGATTGTGGATTTCGATAGTGATTTGGGACATCACTCGAGGTTGTTCGAGGTTGATGGTCTTCGTAACACTTGATGTTTATGCATTATAGTTTTCTCTATTTTGTATCTTTTGTTATGATTGATCATTATGTTGCATTCCTGAGTTTCTGCCATTGTCGGGGTGTGACATAATTCCTAAAGGATTGGCTCTACGGGTTATTCTAGGGGTATCTTACTCTTAAGATAAGAGTAAACAAAGGGTTTATACGAGGTAGTTAGTTAATAAAACAACATGTATAGGCTTTTTGGGTGTAATCCTAAAACTTTACCAATTTAAACAAGTTACTCCATCTAAATCCATAGTACTTATTATTATGGTCTCGAATAGATATACCAAGCCAAGTTCTAAAGTCTACAACATCACCGGCACACTCATATTTTTGTGGAATTTGGGTAAACATTTGGAAACGAATAAGGTTAAATCCTTATAATATCTAATAAGGGTTGTTGTGTGCGGGTTATGTAACAGGTAATTTCACAAAAGTATGCTTGATTTTTTTTTAATTTGAGCATAATTTAAGCATTTTGATGTGAAAAATAGGATAAGTATCATTATAATTCCCATCCCCCCACTTGGATTATACAACATCCTCGTTGTATAGATAAAACATTAAATATGAGAATTAAAAAAAATTAGAATGAGAAACTCCCCTGATATTTTGCTCGGTAGATTCTCCAAGTTGAGTTTATGAGCAAGAACGTGTTGAAAAACTGTCTTGAAGTTTCAAGACTCCAACACTTCAATATTTCCAGATTTGTAAATTCTCCACCAACATTCGTCGATTTTCTTTCACGAGGTCCTATATAAAATATAGGAAAACAAGTGCAATTTATTTCTCCGTGTATTCGTTGGTTAGAATTGAGATAAAAACCTAAAAATATATAGGAAGTCGATATGCCGTATCTATTCCCCATGATACGTCGTATTGATACCTGTATACGCTGTATTCATTTAATGAATACGTCGTATAGACTGTGTTGAAAATAAAGTTTGGATAACGTCCAGATAGTCAATACGCCGTATCCATGGGGTTTGGATACGCCGTATAGACAGTCTGGGAAGATAGACTCGATAAAAAAATTAAAAATACATTTCGGGTTGTCTCCCGGCAAGCACTTTTGTTTACAGAAAAGTCTTTAAGTTAGACTTACCTTCAGCTATGGATGACAAAAATTATAGAAGCCTAAGTATTTGCATTCATCCTTATTATCTCCTATATTATCAAACTTAGTTTCTATATCCTCAATTATGGGCTCATCCATACCCTCACCTTTGTTAATGGTGGGTATAAAAACCTTAACTTGATTTCTCCTATGCTCTATGGGTTTATTTGGATCATTTGGTTCAATGAAATCCTCGAAGTTAGGGTCTTGCGATTTATTCTTCCTCAACTCGTCGCCCATTAACCTAGTTTCTAAACTAAGTTTTGTACTCTCAATCAAACTTAATGCATAGACCCTCTTAATTATGTTACTAGTACGTTTATTACTTTTAAAGAAAATTTTATCGTTCCCAATGCTTAAAGTTATCTTTGCTTTAAACACATTTATCTAAAATCCTCAGGGATATCTAAAATAATGAAGTCTACTGGGAAAGTAAATTTATCAATACCTACTAGCACATTCTTAACAATTCCTTTAGGTCGTTTCACTGTTCTATCAGCCAACTCGACAATTAATTTAGTAGGAATCAAGATTCCTAATCCTAGGGTAGTATAGGTCGAATAGGGCATAACACTTACGCTTGCTCCTAAATCAGCTAAGGCTTTATGACATATATTTTTAATGAAACAAGGTAAAGTAAAACTCCCTGTGTCTTTTTCTTTTCGAGACAAGGTTTTGCCAAGAGGCTTTGCATCAGTGTAATAAGCTTTTGGATCTTTTTATCCATTAGCTTCCTTCAGTTCGTCCCAGTAATCATCATTCAAGTTATTTGGAGAAGGTAGAGTATTTTTCTTTGACTCGGAAAATAACTTTCTGTTTTGTAGGTTCGATACGGCATATTGGCTAGCATCAATATGGCATATTGAAGGCTTGTCAGCTTTAACATAAGTGGAAATCGTCTCACGTTTTTCGCTAGGTATTTGACCAAATAAGAGCGTCCAGTTCCTATAGAACCTATCACTAAAATACCCCTAGAGAGGGATAAGGATCATTAATTCTTGGCTTAATTTCAATCGAGCTTTGTAAATTTCCAGATAATCTTTCATGCAAAATAATGCTCATCTGCCTGACTTGGATCTCTAAAGCTTTGATCGAGGCTTTTTGATTCCTTAATGCGAAGTCCGTGGAGGCTCGTAATTCCTTGATCAAGTTGGTGTTTTCATCGTACCTTTTTGCAATCTTGACAATGAACATGCTTAAAGACTCTTCTAAAGTAAGCTTCGTCATTGTTTCTTGTAATCACTTCTTCCAAACTAATTCTCGGGATCAGAAATAAGGTCGAGTCCCTAGAAAACTCAAACAATCAAGACTAGTTGTCTTGAGATGCTTCCTATCCAATTGTGATACTCGTTCTGGGTCTTTGAAAGGTTGAATGAGTTCTTCGAACTCCTTGTAACGCACTACCTAAAACAGAGGACAAACAATCAGCAGTATATGCTTCGGAAGAAGGTATATGGTAAAGCACGGAAATGGAATACGAAAATTAAGAGTCTGTTGATGTATCAGATAACCTATACGCCGTATTCAATAATCCTGAATACGACGTATGGACTTTATGAACAGAATACGCTGTATTGGTTATGATAATTTATACGCCGTATCCAAGGGGATGGATACGCCGTATTGGTTTGAAAAAATTTACAACGTACTTTGAATAATGTAGAAAAACACACAAACACATAATATGCAAAAATATACAATGCAGAAAATCAAACACACAAAACAAACACATAAATATGCAAATTAATCTAAACTAAACTAAACTAAAAAACTAATAAATAAGAATTAAACAACTTCACTCCCTGGCAACGGCGCCAAAAATTTGATGTGTCATGTGTGTAGGTATTATTTGTTATCAAGTTTTACTATTTATTTTATGCCGACTATACCTAGGGCTGTAAACGAACTGAACGTTCAGTGAACATTTCATGAACCGTTCGGTAAAAAGTTCGTTCGTGTTCGTTTATTTATTAAATGAACGAACATAAACATTATTTTACGTTCGTTTAGTTAAATGAACGAACATGAGCACAAGTCACGTTCGTTCGTTTATGTTCGTGAACGTCTGGTTAGGCGTTTATTAACGTTCGTTTATGTTCGTAAATCATATATTTTAATTGTATATTTTTAAATCCGATATGTCTAAATAAAACAACACTTATAAAACATAATATTATGCATAATTTGATAGTATTTTATGTTTTTTTTCTACGTTCATTTATCTTTGATAGTTTATCTTCGTTTAAGGTTCGTTTAGTTTCTTAATAAACAAACATGAACAACTCATTTTTCTTAATAAACGAACATGAACAAGAAAATTCGTCCGTCTAAGCGTTCGTGTTCGTTTATTTTTCTGGTTAAAATTAAATGAACGAACATGAACAATGCTCCGTTCGTGTTCGTCCGGTTTGTTTACAACCCTAACTATGCCTAAAAACAACACTTTAACAGGCAGTGTACCCGGTCAAGATGTAGCTTCGTTGGTAAGTAGGGTGTCGATCACTAAGAGCGAGAGCGTTAATATCTAATCTATTAGTATTTTAGTTATCTAAGTTAAACCTAAAACTAATGCAAGAAAGGGGGTTTTCAGTATGAGAGACTGGCACAGTTTTAGGTATCTAACCTAAGGTTTTGATGACAATTAACACACACAAGGCGATAGACAGAAGATAAAGATGCGATGAAGCCTAATGTAAAGGAAACGTATTAACTATATTTATTCCAATTAAAACACAGGTTTTTTTATTTAGTGCAATGATTACTTATCTCGAGGCGGCATATCATTTCAAGACTTAGGCGGTACTTCTTCCTAAGACCTAGACACGCTAATTCTATCACAATTAGACGCATCCACATAAAGCATCCTTTTTATTGATTATAATCTATCTTAGAAGGCAATAATGGTGATCTTATTGAATTCTAGCTCATAGAGACTTTACTAACTTACTGCTTTACGGTATTTTATATAAGTGGTATTTTCACTATCCAAACTAAGCCAAGGGAATCAGAATGTTATTTGTTAGAATCATTCTAGGTCACCTGCTAGTCTAACTTGTTTACTAAACCAAAGGTACTATTCAATATCTAGTTAAGCTATAGGCAATATCCTTAGACACGGATTTAGCAGGACTTTATTTGTGATCTTAATTCCACCTATATAAATTACTATGCGAGAACTATCTGATATCTAGTTAAGCTACAGGCGATATCCTTAGATACAGATTGAACGCACATTAAAGCACATAAATGAGTATCATGTGATAAACATAATCAATAACCAACGATAAATAAAGCAATCGAGATAAACAAACCAAACATTAAAATCTTCATAAATATGGCTCATACCTAAAGGTATCAGCCAATAACCATTGTGATGAATACAAACATAATAATCAAATCAAACAAGGTAAACTAACCGAGTTAAGCAAATGATACCAAAGATCGAACGATTATCAAGAATATATGAATTACAAGGGTTTCCTTATGGATTGAAGCACGTTGCTGCACCTTCTTGGCTTCTATTATCTTGTGAAAATCGACCGTGGTGGTTAAAAGCACACCTAAAATCGTATTTAGGTTTTGGTATTTATAGACTCTGAAAATTGGTCGATACGGCGTATTGGAACTCAATACGACGTATCGGATGACTTGGCGTGGGCTCCAAGAATAAAATATTTCATAATTTTCTTGAACTGGTTTGGATATGGCGTATCCGAATTCCTGGATATGGTGTATTGAGCTCTTTCGGTTCGGTGTATTGGTGTTCTTGGATACAGAGTATTGGCTGAAAGTGTACTTTTCTTGATATTTGACCAAAGTATAATATACGGCGTATATATTGATGTGGATACGACATATTCTTTAAAGTCAGGCAATGGTCTTGAGTTCTTCAAAGTCTTTAGATACGACGTATGCTTCTAGAATGATATGGCGTATTAATGTCAGAATCAACGACTTTATCAAACTCCTTGTTTATGCTTCAAAATACGTCTTTTTCTCCATCTTTTGCCAAATACTCGATAATTACTGCAAATAACAAATATAAACAATTAAGTGCCAATTCTTGCAATAATTATACAAAATGGGTTATTTACATGGTATAAATGATGCTATAAAAGTGACGTTATTTGATGTCATCAATTAAGTCTTACAATTTTATCGTATGCTTATCAAAATCGATTGATAGTGGAAAATACATTATTGAAAACAAGTTTCATAGGATTTGCCCTAATTTTGATTAAAAACCCGTTTTTCATTGAGATTGCACTAACTTTGATTAAGTAACTGTTTTGATAGAATTTGTTAGAGTTTGTGTAAATTTGATAGAAATTCAGTGTGGTTAAAAGCTGATTGAAATTGTTGTGTTTTTTCGAGAAGTGATTTTGTCTGAGATTTGTTTTTGTCCGAGAAAAGTTAACCAAGATTAGTATTGTCCATTATCGGTTGCAATACACGATTAATAAGAATTGATAATTTGAGGTGGTTACACAGTTTGTGCATCGTATTTGGGTAGAATTTCGATTGGATAACTACTTTTGGGATAAATCTGTTAAATTTTGGTAAAATAACTGCTGTTCGATCGAAATTGGGATTTTCGGTGAAATAACTGCTGTTTGATCGAAATTGGGGATTTTCGGTAAAATAACCGCTTTGTGATCGAAAATGGGATTTAGAATGGATAATTCCAAGTGTAACAATATCCCTATGCAAGAAAGACTTGCCTTAAATAAAACACAAGGTGCTTCTACACCTGAAGAGGTGAAGTGTATGCAAAAGGTTTCTTATGCTTCGGTTGTAGGATCTATCATGTATGCGGTAAAATGCACTAGACCTTATGTGGCGTTCGCTTAGAACATTACAATCTATTTTCAATAGAATCCAGATGAAGAGCACTCAACTGCTATGCAAATCATTCTTAAATATTTAAGAAATACTAAGGATATGTTCTTGGTTTATGGTGAAAATCTTGAAGCGGAGGTTATAGTTACTTGCTTTTGCAACGCTGGATTCGAGATCGATAGAGATGACATAAAATCTCAGACAAGATACGTCTTTGTTTTGAATGGAGGCGCGGTAGACTGGAAAAGCTCTAAGAAAAGTACTACTACAATGTCCGCTACATAAGCTGAATACATAGTTGCTTCAAAAACTGCAATAGAAGCTATTTTGATTAGGAAGTTTATTTCTGGGCTTGGCATTGTAGCTCTATTAAGATGTATTGCGACAATTCTGCTATAATCCTTATAGCCAACGAACCAGGAGTACAGAAAGGCGCCAAACACTATCATAGAAGATATCATTACGTACGCGAGAGCATCTAATTGGGTGAAATTGATCTTCTTGAAGTTCACACAAATAACAATCTAGCTGAACTATTTACGAAGGCTTAACCAAAAGGAAAGCTTACTCAACATGCTAGGAGCATTAAACTTTTATTATTTGGATAATGGATATTAGACTATTTTATTTTATAATACAATGAAGTAATTCATGTGTATGGTTTCATTTAATATTAATTGTATCCTATATTTGCATTTTTAATCCATGAGTAATTTTGTTATTCTAAATTTGAGTGATTGGTAATATTCTTAGATATTAAAGGATGTGTCTGCCAAACTCACATGATATTCACATGTTTGTATATCGGACTACCCCAACTAACAAGATTTCTACTTAATGGAGTCGGTGTCATCAAGTGAATCTTGTAAGTAATTTTCTTTACTCATCCTTAGACTTGAGATGTGGGCACGTCTTGCGTGTGTGGATAACATTTCTTGTTATAGTTTAATGCTATCCTGAATAAAGTAATAATTGATATCATCAAATAGTTTATACTTTTATACATTAAAATCTTTATAAACAAACTCGTAATGGTTATAATCCTATATAAATGTATACTTAATTGCTTCATATTTTACGTTCAGAAAATTACGAGCTTTGGAGTTAAAAGACACGGAATGAAGTTAACAAACAAGAGAAAAAATACGGTGTAGTCGCCTCGAAAGAACTACGCCGTAGCCATAACTCAGCTCAAAATTGATTATCTTGGATCATGACTAACTACGGCGTAGTTGCCTCGAAAGAACTACATCGTAGTCCAATAATTACAAATGATGTTTTGAAGCAACTACGACATAGATCGCCACTTATAGCTACACTGTAGGTATGACAAAAAATATATATATACCCGATTCCTGGTTGAAAAATGAATCTCTTCATTCCCAGCGCCCTCATTAGGGTTTGGAGAAACCCGTCCACGTCCTTGAAGTTGGAAACTAGAAGGAAGGAAAGAATAGCTAGTTGATTATTCAAATACTAGTCAGTTTGGTTATTTTGATGTCATGGACTTGTTACCCATGCTTGTTCATCTTATTGTTTTGAATTCAAACATGAACTAATAAACTTTTATGTTTTCTTTATTATAATCACTATGGTTTCTCTTCTCTAATTGTTATTACTTTAGTTTCCTAGATTATTTGCTTTTTGTATCACAAGATCCTAGTTTTCTCGTATGGGGTATAAGATAAGGTTGTGAGGGTACTAGGTAGTAAGACATCAGCTGAACCCTAGCGTCCTCTGTTGGGATTAAAAGAGATGATTCTTAGAGTTACTACTGCTCAGTTACAACTGCTGAGTGATTACTACTGCTGGAAGGATTATGCAGACAAAGATGAGATCAAAGATTGATTGGAGAACAAGAATACTTACGAAGATAAGTATTAGTTATTTGTAAAGAAGATATGTATAACTTATTTGTTTAGGAGATTACGTTTGTTTATAGAAAAGATCATGATAAGTTAGGAAAGTATTGTAAGCCTTGTAGGACTCCTTGGTGTATAAAAGGAGGTCCTAGGGCATAATGTTAGTAGTACATCTTTGATATTCGTAGCTTCAAGGTTATTTTTTAACCTTATCACTATTCAAAGTGATCGTTTCACATTGAGGCTGAAAGTTTAGTAAAAGTTTGTTTATTGTTTTATTGTTCTTCTTAGTATTACAAACTAGTTTCCGCATAGTTTGTGATATTCTCAATCTTAGTTTCTACTATAGTTGTTTTGGATCTATCCAACACAACTAAGCTTTAACAAGCTAAGTAAGATCTGTTCAAAAAGGATCAACAAGTGGTATCTACACAAGATTTGTTAGTCAAAGAAAAGATGGAGTCACAATCAGAAACTACCCAAACAGTGTCTGCACTAAAACTTCCAGTACTCAAAACTGGAGACTATGATCTCTAGAGCATGAGAATAGAGCAATATCTTACTCATACTAAATATGCTCTTTGGGAGGTTACTATGAATGGTGATGCACCTGCTATTGCATCAACTAGTGCTGGTACTGAAGGTCCTATTCCTCCTAAGACTGCTGAACAAAAGCTAGTAAGAAAGAATGAATTAAAAGCAAAAAGCACTCTGTTGTTGGCCATTCCTGATGAGCACCTATTGAAGTCTCATGGAATCAAGGATGCAAAGACCTTATGGGAAGCAATCAAGGCCAGGTTTGGAGGCAACAAAGAATCAAAGAAAATGCATAAAACCATACTGAAGCAGCAATATGAGAATTTTGTTGCATCAAGATCTAAAGGACTGGATAAAACCTATAATAGGTTTCAGAAACTCATAAGCTAATTGGAAATTCATGGTGAAGTTATCTCTCAAGAAGATGCAAATCTAAAGTTGCTGAGAAGTCTACCATCAGCTTGGAACAATATTGCTTTAATCATGAGAAACAAATCTAATCTAGACACATTGAGCATGGATGATTTGTATAATAATTTGAAGGTGTATGAATCTGAGATTAAAGGCCAATTAAGCTCAAACTCTCAAAATGTGGCTTTTGTATCTTCAAAAAACACTAGCAGTACTAATGAATCAATTAATATTTCTCATGAAGTTTCTATTGCTAGTTCATAGGGACAAGCTTCTTCCTCAACTTATGCTGATGATGTCATGGTTTCCTTCTTTGCTAATCAATCAAATAGTCCACAATTGGACAATGAAGATCTAGAGCAGATTGATACTGATGATCTTGAAAAAATGGATGTC
The DNA here is from genome assembly GCA_026074375.1 of Tanacetum coccineum. NCBI lineage: Eukaryota > Viridiplantae > Streptophyta > Magnoliopsida > Asterales > Asteraceae > Tanacetum > Tanacetum coccineum. Next base: position 23,328 of record BQNB010102170.1, read on the forward strand.
AAATGGCAGGTGGCCATGCTTACCATGAGGGTGAAAAGATTCTTAAAGAATACGGGAAGGAATCTGAATTTCAATGGCAAAGAAACTGTTAGCTTTGATAAGACAAAGGTTGAATGTTACAACTGCCATAGGAGAGGTCACTTTGATAGAGAATGCAGTGCACTAAGGAATCAGGGGAATAGAAATGGAGATGCTCCAAGAAGGGTTGTACCAGTGGAAACTCCTATAAATACCTTGGTTGTTCAAGATGGGATAAGTGGTTATGATTGGAACTTTCAAGCTGAAGAAGGCATCACAAACTTTGCTCTAATGGCTTATACATCCTAAGGTTCATCAGGTTCATCAAGTTTAGACTCTGAGGTACATACTTGCTCTAAAGATTTCTTAAAATCATATGAAAATCTTCAAAAATAGTATGATCAACAGCGTAAAGCTCTTAATAAATCTAATCTAGAAATTATAGGTTATCAAATAGGATTAGAATCATTAGAAGCTAGGATAGTTGTTTGTAAAAAGAATGAAGCTGTTTATGAAGAATATATTGCATTTTTAAAGTATGATGTCCAAGTGAAAGCTATTTCTATCAAAGACCTTAAAAATCAGTTAGAAGAAGCCTTAAAAGAGAAAGATTATTTGAAAGTTAAACTAGAAAAATTTAAAGAATCATCAAAGAATCTAACTAAACTGATAAATAGTCAAATAAGTGTTAAAGATAAATTTGGTCTTGGTTAGGATAGTCAAATGAATAAGAGTGAAGTGGTTCATAGTATGTTTGACAGTAGAGAAAGTGATGTGGATAATAGTCCAGTAAATGATAGATTTAAAACAGGTAAAGGGTTTCATGCAGTTCCCCCTCCCTACACTGGGAACTACATGCCCTCAAGACCTGACTTATCCTTTGTTGGGTTAGATGATTCTGTCTATAAGACTAAAGTGAGTGAAACTGAAACTAGTATATCTAAGACAAAACTAAAGTTT
>BQNB010102171.1:0-24305 GCA_026074375.1 Tanacetum coccineum
GCTTTTTTCTAGAGAAAAGGTTCTTCTTTTCTGGCAGAACGGTTCCAAGGACGGATTTACATTAAGGGAGTGCTCTATGATCCTTCTAGGCACCCCGGTCATGTCAGAAGGTTCCCAAGCGAAGATCTCCATGTTATTTATTAGGAGTGTTTTTAATTGGTTCTTGCAAACTAGAGAAAGTCTTCCTCCTATGGTGACAATTTGATTTGGGAAGCAGGGATTAACTAGTATTTGCTCAGTAAGGTCTGCCCCTTCATCCGGCTGTCCTGCCTCATGTATCTCCGGTTGCTTCTCCGTCAGTATTTACTTTCCTTCTCGAAGTCTGCATTCTGCGATTATCGTTGCCCGAGTTACCAGAGTTGCTATTCCTTTTGGAGTAGGGAACCTGATCATTGAGTGGATAGTCGATGGGATAGCATGCAGTGCTTTCAACCCTAGTCTTCCCAAAATTATGTTGTAGGGAGAGGGGGCACGAACGACTAAAAATTTTATGGACATCCTTCTACTCAGACCTTCATTCCCAAAACATACTTCCAGATCGATTTTCCCCAATGGTTTCGCCACCTCGCAGGCGAAACCCACCAAGTCCGTTCTTGTTTCTCTTAGTCCGACCCTTACCTTCGCAGGCAAGTTTTCAAAACAATGTTCAAACATGACTTCCACGGATGAACCCTCATCCACATACACGCGCCTTACCAGATAACCTTCCATTTCTGTAACAATCCGTATTTTTGATCAATGAACGACGTCATTAAATTCACTATTTATTTTTTTTTTCTCTCGTGCGCGTTTAGAAGGTGATAGGGGTGTTCATCCAAGCTTCTGTTGCTTCACGGTCCTTGCGTTTCTTCTCTTTGGAGGAGAGGATTCTGACCATGTTGATTACCTTAGGTGGAGGGGGAGGGTTTCTGCCTTGGCCCCTTCCTACTCTTTTCCTTAGGTCCTTCATCAAGTGATTTAACTTTCCTAATTCGAGGGCGATTTACAATTTTTCCTCAATTGTATGCAATCGTTTGTGTGGTGGCCCTTATCTTGATGATAGTCACAGTATTTATCGGGGTCGCTTGTTCTCAATGGATTTGCCACTGGTCTTGGTGCTGGCAATTGTAGTTGGGTCTCGGTAGCTAAAATTTCTTTGGGACACTTAATCAGAGAGTCCAAGGAAAGTACAGGTACTGCTTTGTTTGCTTGGTCTCTTTGGGGATAGGGAGCTCTGTAATCCTATGCTTCCACGTTTGAAGTTGTTTCACCTTACCTTTTTGTAGACGGGTTTTTATAATCATTTCCATTGTAGTTCTCTTTTGGCTACTTCGGTTGTCTTTGTCATTTCTTGTGGAAGTTGGAAAGGTCAATCTCTGATGGACATCTCGTGGTCTTGTCGAAAAGGACAGGCGACGATGAATGTCCCTCGACTCTTCGGGTGGGAGTTTGTGTGGCTATGTTTCTTTGCTCGGACAAAGTTCATCCACCTTCTCTCATTTCACTCAACGGGTTTTGGGTCTGATTGCTTGAGATAAGCGTTTTACCAGTACAGGAGCATTTAATTGAATCCTAAAGGATGAAGCTACTTCATGACCTCGAACACCCATGAATGAGACCAGTTTCCACCGTCATCTTTTCTTGGATTCGGTAGGGTCTCGTTAGCCCTTCTCACAACCTTGGTGATCTCATGGGGCTCTTTGTATACAAGCCTCCTTCTTGAGTATTGTTGTGTGAATGCTTCCCTTAGTTGATACCATTCATTGATACTATTGAGTGGAGACTCTCGAACCATGCCCCTGGCTCTTCCGTCCAATTGTTTGCTGAAAACATCGACACACAAACCGCTATGGCCATTCTCTAGTTTTGCTGCCATCGAAACGATTTAAATGATCGGTAGGGTTCAGTGGACTCTCATCATACGCGTTGATGTTGGTACGCCATACATATTAGAGGCGCGCACTCATGCTCTTCTTGTGCGGGTGTTTTATAGTTTTTCCTTGAAGGGCTTGCTTAAGTTTCTCGCCGACATCTTTTCCTCTGCGCAACACCGTCTTCGTTTAGCGGTATATTGTCTGTTCCAAGTCCAGACGTATCGGATCCGCCCTGTCTTTGTCGGTTGTCATTCTTTGCTTAGGTGACTTAATTGCGAACATGTCCTTCAATCTGCTCCTTAGTGAGAGGAGGGGGAGTTCCTTCTCGCTCTACCGATCGTCCAGCCCTCCTCCAGATGGTTCCGTCATTCTCTCTTAGCTGGTAGATGAGATAAACGGGTCCCACGGATGGCGCCAAAATGTTAAGGTAAAATACCGTGCCTTGAGTCTAGGGTGCGTTCCCTCGTCTCTTGGTGAAGTATTCTCAAAATGTTAAGGTAAAATACCGTGCCTTGAGTCTAGGGTGCGTTCCCTCGTCTCTTGGTGAAGTATTCTCTTGAATTACCTGAAAGTAAGAAAGAACACCCGTTAACTCGCCCCGGGTGTTGACCCAGGACCAAGCTCGGGCGTGAGAGTAAGTATGTGAATCTGAGCGTGATTGTGGGCCGGTTCGGGTTACCGGTTATTAACCTTTTGCACCCAACAAGAAACCGAAACAGAGCACTAAGATGTACTCTAGTAGACCAACTGTCGAGAGTTTCAGTCATACTCCTCCACGCTCCACATTATGTCCCATTTGATACTAGTAATGGAACTTGCTGCACCATATATATACAGAACACCTATTCTCCTTATCAACATGCATGGGTTAAAATTTGAAGGCAAGACTTCCTTGATCATAACCTTAGACAAGGATGCCCAAGATGGCATGATTCTACATCTTTTTCAACTAACTTTTTTGAGATGAAAACTCATTTTGCAGATTTTCAATTTCACATACAGTGACCACCAATGGATCGGAAAAACTAAGTGACAATGAACTACATTTCCTTTAACTACAAACACACAAAACCAAAAGACCGAACTAAAGCAGTCCCATCCATGACTTATTAAATTTGGTAATTGGTGTGTTACATAGAAAGGCTTCATCCAATGTATTAGACATCCATCAATAACCAGCCATCCAAACACCCCTTTGTTCATTCCAACTATTAGCAGATCTTTAAAAGTGTGAAAAAAATGATAGTCCACGCTTTTTGTAGTGAAAATTTTTCAAAAGTGCGACCATATAAAGTGTGGAAAATTAAAAAAAAGGAGTAAATTGCATAAATCGTCCCCAAAGTTTAGCCAAATTGCATTTTTTGTCCCAAACGTTACGAAAGTGCAAGGATCGTCCCCGTAGGGAACCTTTAGTGCAAATATCGTCCCCGCAGGGACGATATTTGCACCAAAGGATTCCCCAAATATTTCCCCACAGGGACGATACTTGCACCAAAGGTTTTCCCACAGGGACGATCCCTGCACTTTCGTAACGTTTGAGACGAAACATGCAATTTGGCCAAACTTTAGGGATGATTTATGCAATTTACTCTTTAAAAAAGTACACGTTTAAAACTGTGGACTTCAAGTATTATCACTATCCGCAATGAAAAAAACTCCACGCTTTTCAATGTCACTTTCTATCTTGATAATTTTACAATTGTAACCTTGTATTTTGACAATTTTACAATTCTTACCCTGTATAATAGAGAAATTAAACACACAAAATTTGCAGTTGTATTATAAAGAAATATACGCAAATGTTGCAGCATAATAATTCTTAATTTAGCAGCATACATACTTAATTTTGTAGCATATCATACCACACTATTTGTTAAACTAATATAAACCATGAAACCCGTATACAAGATTTCTAAGTATGTTTACAAAATATCCCTGAAAACTTCTTCGATCTTCCATCTTCAACTATTCATGAAAAATTACGCCATACTGAATTCCATTGAAAGAAAGCTTTGATCTTTCTTCTTCAACAAACTACTAAATAATGAGAAAGAAAACAAAAAATTATAGGCGATTGATAAAATATTGATAAACATAAAGATATTTTTTCCACACTTTTATGCACTCAGCAGGAGTTATTAGTGGCGTTGCCTGTATTATGCACGCTGATGATAATTCACACATTACAGCCAAATCGAACTAGAAACTTGCTCACATGTTTACCGATCTCAACATACACAAAATCAGCCTGTATTTTACATGCGAAGAAAAAAATCAATATCATGTCAGCACACACAAATTACACGCAAATGTCAAATCATAGTTACATTTACTGCTACATCAACTATCATCTTTTCAGCATGTACTTTTTCCAAATTATTTTCCAGTTCATTTCTAACTAGTTTTTGGAAGGATTTTTAAGAATGGATCAAATCGGGTCGTGTTTTATCTCAAATGGGTAATATATAAAATTTTAGCTAAAACAGGACAGGAAAATGGGCCATAAGTTGATATGCGTTGAAGTTTACTAAGGTTTATTTGCATTCTTACAACCTCCTAAACGATGAAATCAAAGACTTAAGACTATTATCGTGATAATATTGATTCTGATCCCACAATTAACAGGTCCGCTGATCCAGTGCAGGCCATTAACCCATACTAATTAATGAGGGGACTAACCCGACATGTTTTGACTAATTGCCAATTATCTTGTCAAACTGTGGCATTTGACCAGATTTTAAAATATTACAGTAACAGTTTAACACCATCAGCCATAAGGCAATTATATTTATAGTAACACCTAGTCAACAATAGATAAATTGTGTTGGATAAAGAACATAAATTAAACTTACTGTTGAGGTTGGAGCATTCTCATTTGCAAAGATAAAACCACCATAAATTGATTCAATATCATACACACATATGCATAGCCCCAAATTTGCAATGACCTGTTACTCAAATGAAAATAAGAGTTAATAATTTCTTAAGGTATTATGAGCTAGAAGAAGCATATACATCTTTATTTTGGGAAGAAAAGAAAATTATCATCAGAACTAGTAGCGAGGTGGAATAACTCATCTGACTCGAGTTATGATAAGTGTTTTTACAGTCACTCTGACTCTTAATGTTTAAGACTAAATGCAGAATTGATCATGTTCAGCAGACAACAACTTAAGGCGGCATGCAGCAGTACGCATATTAGAGCTACCAAACTACAAAGCAATAAATAACCTACAATAAATTACTTCCCTGAAGATAATTTGAAAAAAATAGAGAATAAAATCAGTGGTAGTGCTACACATGGTTCGAATATAATACAGGCACCTTTTTGTGTTCATACATGAATTCTGTTGAGCACATAAGTAGTTTAAAAAACGAACCGCGACACATAAATGCTCAATAAGAAATTCAAATATGCCGTAACATGAATTTCACAATATCTATGACAACTAAAACTACTCGCCACATGATCCTTGTAATCACGAATCATATGTAATCACGAATCAGAATTAACAACCATGATCCTTGCATGGTCAAGTACACGCAGGCACATTAACAATCATATGATCCTTGCAACTACTTGCCACATGATCCTTGCACGGTCAAGTACACTCAGGCACATTAACAACCATCAAAAGCTCATCACTGCAGATGCGCCATTAAATTCAAAACTTTTGTGAGAGAACTTTACCGGTAAAGTTCATATGAACTTTAGAGTATCTCAATCCTTTATGTTTTATTCAGTTCATTTCCTCTTTGCACTTTTCTTAGCATGACAACAGGATGTAATGATGACCGGGTACATTAGCGCCTCCTCAGCATAACATCGGCATTCACTCATTCATCAAATCCTTATTTTCAACCTTTGACTCTGACAAGTACACATTTCTCCTATTGTAGATGTAAATATGTAGTGAGACAGTTTTGTATTTATACAAACATAATCATTTTGGAGCAGAGGACATGCCCAACGCTTCAACTTGATCATTAACTAATATTACAAGAAACCGAAACAGAGGACTAAGATGTACTCTAGCAGACCAACTGTCAAGAGTTTCAGTCATACTCCTCCACGCTACACATTCTGCCCCATTTGATACTAGTAATGGAACTTGCTGTACCATATATACACAGAACACCTATTCTCCCTATTAACATTCATGGGTTAAAATTTGAAGGCAATACCTCCTTGATCATAACCTTAGACAAGGCTGCCCATGATGGCAAGATTCCACATCTTTTTCAACTAACTTGTTTGAGATGAAAACTCATTTTGCAGATCTTCAATTTCACATACAGTGACCACCAATGGACCGGAAAAAATATGTGACATTGAACTACATTTCCTTTAACTACAAGCGCCCAAAACCAAAAGACCAAAATAAAGCAGTCCCATCCATGACATATTAACTTTTGTAATTGGTGTGTTACTTAGAAAGACTTCATCCAATGTATTAGACATCCATCAATAACCAGCCATCCAAACACCCCTTTGTTCATTCCAATTATTAGCAGATCTTTAAACTGACATTAACATGACATTTACCTTCGTCTGCCAATAAGCATTCTGAGATTGATTTGTCATAAAAATAGCTTGAGATGAGGATATAAGATAGCAATAACATCATACTCAGTATATCATAGCAACCGCAAGGTAGGAAACACTAAAACCTGATAACTACGTACATTTCCTTTATTGTAAATATTTTTCTAAATTATGTACTACAATACTCTGCAAACATACACGCTTATTATGGGTATATGTTGGTTGGTAGTTAGTTTTAGTTGACATGACACATCAAGGTTGTTTGCACCTGACATGAATTGAACTTGAGACCTCGCACATTTCAGTGACGATACTGATAAGCCTTTAAACATAGTTACATAGCATCCCTATAATATCATAGAAAATACTATAAGTATAAATTCCTTAAGCAACCTCACTTTTCAATGTTTTCATTCTATTAAATTTTAAGAAAACATTTGACTTCAGTATTTCATTTAAGTATTTAACCTCTCTTATACATCTTAACAGTCATGAGTCACTCATCATCAAACATGCAAATGTTAGCTCTTTATTTCTTGCCTACAAGAAGCAGTTAAAGTTGTCAGCTGATTTACGAGTGTTTAGTATTCATGTATAAACATAGACTGGAGTAGGGATGCAATATATTTTTCTAGATCAAATTCCATATTACGGATGTGACATTGACACATTGTTATGAGATTTGTCTAGTGTTATCAACCATGAATTGTTGGGAATAAAATCAAACTCTTTTAAAGATTAAAAACTAATATGGTATAAAACTTACAGCGGAGGATTAACTATTTGTAGGGATTTTGTCACGATAAAAGAGATGTGATTGCAATTATGATTGTGAAAGTGAAAGTGAAAACTTAAATTCGAATAATGGCAAGAAATAAACTTCTATAGAAAGGACACCCCTAACAAAGTTGACTACCTCTCATAATTCATCAGCCATCCTAGTGGCCTATTTTAGAGTATCATTCAATTCAAGGTGCGCCTCATTCTCGTCATTCTCGCACCCTGTACACTTTTTGCCAATTTGTTCAACGATTCACCATGGTGACGAGACCTCTTTTGTCCTTTTACCTTGGTACTAGAACCAGCTGTGTCCCCTTGCACCGAGCTGAGGTTGGTCTTTCTGACACCACCATTAGAATCAACCTCTGATAGACCATTTTCTAGTGCCCTGACCAACTTTTCAAAATAAGAACGAGTCACCCTAGTCAAATTGGCTAACTTGGCTCTGAAACTACTAAATTTTTCCAAGCTTGCTTCATTAATATGAGTTCGTAATCCCTTTTCAGCACAAAAATGAAGCTGTTCTAATCCAGCCTCTGCTCGACCCTGCAAATACTCAAAAAACAATTTCTTAGCCTCTTCTTGTTTTGGTATGTAGTACCCATACACATATGTCCACTTAAGCACTCGCCTACATTCAACTATTTGTAACCAAGCATCTGTAATAAACTGTAACTGTGTTACTGGTAAACAGTAAATCAAACTGAGCCTCTTGAGATGAGTAGTTTTAATCTTGTGAAGATCTAAAAGGGCTTTTCTCCTTGACCTTTTGTTTGCATCCCAACGTACATAGTGATGTGTGTATCTCTCAAGTGCTTCCTTCGCTAACTCAAGGTTTTGATTAACCACTTTTGTCCTATAGCCGTTGCAAGAACTACCATAGTGACACGGTTCTAGACACAACCAACAAAACCTATATCCACAAGGCTTTCTACAAGTCATCATCATACAACCATTATTCTTTTCAATCGGTTGATTACACTTTGGACAAGGCTTCGTGTGCAGAAGAATCCAACAATTAGTATTCTGAGCGTCATCTGTAGTATTCTTCAACGCCCACTTACCAACAGTTTCACAATTTAAAGGACTATGAGCGTCGTCCTCCATACACTTCCAACAAAAAACATACTTACAATCACAAGTAACATCATAGTTATCAGCGTCATAACTATCATCATCAAATTCAATAGCACAATCGCACCCTGGACCAGGACACCACTTAATCTTCTTATTGCTCTCGACATACGACCTAAGCCAAAAAATGCCATACTTTTTCTTTTCTTGTCCCTTAGCAAACACTTTAACCATATCAGGACCAACTGCAGCACCACAAGACGGTTCAGGACACTTTAAATTCAAACATCCAGGACCGTCTATAATAGCTGTACTAACATAACCTTCCCAGCACACCTTACAAAAAACATGACCACAGCCACAATTTGCAGAATCTTTAGCCATAACAGAATCAAAACAAATACCGCAATCAACGGTCTTTTCATCATTTTTAGGAAACTTAACATCATGATGAACGTCTAACAAACCAACAGATTCACGAACTTTAACTTCATCTTCAAACCAAGCTTCATTAACATTAGTAGCACTCCAATTATACTTCAACAACAGTATGCAAGCATCATCATTCGATATAGATAAAACAGAAGTTACCTTTTCAATTTCTTCTTGTTGACGTTTATCGAGTTCATCTTGTTTTAATATAACATAACTTTTCTCAGTGCTAGAATTATCATTATCCATCAGCACATTGTAATCATCGGTGGTATCGTCATCCGCATTGAAATCATCGACATCGTAGTAGATTTTCTCATTATGATCATCTTCTTCTGAAGAAGAAACATCAATTGTATTATGTAAATCATGATCATGGTTAGAATTCATGATGATATAAGTCGTGATTGATAAGAATCTTTTAGGGCTTAAGGGTCGATGAACAATTAGGTTAATTTAGGAGGTGTTTGGCTAAGGCGATAAGTGGGCTTATGAGCTTATGAGTTTATGAGTTTATATCCAAATTAAATGTTTGCTATGCTTATATGAGTAAGCTTACCGGCTTATATAAGGGTGTTTTGATAAGCCATAAAAGTGTGGCTTTTTTAATTAGGGTTGGGCTTATATAACATGTTGCCTTATAAATTACTAGTACAAATTTACCTTCATTTATACTTAGTCTTAAAAATTTTCAACTCAATGTTTCTTATAGTCATTTACCACTCTAAACAAAACCAAACATTTGAAGTTATCAACTTATTAAATATAAGCTAATCCAAACACTTAACATGGGCTTATGAGCTTACGATATATAAGCCACAAGCTGCTTATATAACATAAGCATAAGCTCAAGTCATAAGCTTAGCCAAACACCCCCTTAGGTATGTAGGTATCGATCCCTATAAAAGGCGAAAGTTTTATATTGAGGTAACTTTTTGATTTTATTTAAAGAACCACATTCTAACACGTCTTTACTTGTAATTTTTACCTCACATTCGATTCAGATGTAAAACTGAATAATGCGAGATTGTACTCGCTCATACTTTTGAACTCTTGCTCAAACACCCAATTTTTTATTTTTTTTTAAATCGTGTCATCTACGCCGTAGAGACCAACATGTCTTTACGCCGTAATGGCTCTACGTCGGCCTTGAAGTCTGCAAATCTGCACTTATCAAAAACTGAACCTTTTTTAGGTAAAAGGTTACCCAATAAAATATATTAATGAATCATAAACGTTTAGATACAATGTAATGTCACTACAAGAAAAACACGAACTGGCGACCAAGGTTTTCCCGAGGACATATCTGTCCTCGGCAAAACCCGTAAAACGACAATCAGTTATAGTCATTGACCCAGGTCATTTCGGGTTGAAAATTTGACCAAACAATTTTCCGAGGACAGGTCCTCGGGGATAAGTTGGTCATCTTTGAATATACACCGCCTCTCCTTTCTAGTCAATATTTTATATGCTCGGTTTTTCCGCCTTCTTTTTCCCGAGGACGTGTCCTTAGGAAAAAGCTTGACCAAAAATTTAACCATTTGATTAGCAGTAATTACCCTTGACTATACCCCGGTGGTGACGTGTCATTATTTTTCCCGAGGGGAAAAGTTTGACCAAACATTTGATCGTGTTTAACGTTTGATTAGCCGTAATTGCCCGTAACTATATCCTGGTGGTGTTAAACCATAGAGTCATGCCAAGATAAAATAATAATTTAGTATTTAAGATTAATAATAATTGCTATATCGTCAAACCGGACGGTGTTAAACCATAGAGTCGTGCCACTTGTCATTTCCAAACTTTCCAGGTAGTTCGGAAACTTTCGAAACAACTATTAAGTTTTGTTACGCTGTCAAAATCGAGCTAAATTCGTCTAATGTTGTTGCACTACGTTGCGCGGTGTACGTTAAACCAACAAATAAGTAAAACATATGAATTACATTACAAATCGATAAACGTTCAAACATTATAGCATACGAATTACATTACAAAGCGATAAAAGTTTAAACATTAAAGCATACAAATTACATTCCAAATGTTAAATTGCTTTGGCTAAATGAAATACTACTCCAAACCAAATTTTCTCATGTCATTATAAAGCTCGTGAAGTAGTGCAGTTGAATCAAGTGTGTGGTTCTCGAGATGCATTTTCATTTCTAATGTTGCCTCGAGTACCTTTATCTTTCAAGCAAATACCTTTATATATTCAGTCAAGAACTTGCAGTTTGAGCATTTTGCATTTTCAAGACTCGTTGCATATCTCAAAAGTCCCGAAGAATAAGTTAGAGATTTTGAAGGTCCTGGAGAATGACTTGGAGGCGTTGAAGCTCCAAGAGGATCGGGGAGTTGTTCCTCCTTCCACAAAAAATCTACATCCATATTCGTTTTCCCGAGGTTGTTAAAGAGTAAAAAAATATTTTTAACAACTAACCAAATTATTTATATATTACACAAATAAAATACATGTAATTGTTCACCATTGATAAAGGACATGCATAGTATAGTTTATCACAGCTTTGAGGTTGATGCGATTCTCGTAGAACTACATCTCCTTGTTCACAAGGACACGCAAAAGCTTCATACGGCATCATCTTCATAATAACAATGTGTATGTTGGAGGTTGTGATGATGATAGTGTGTAATGGGTTGGTGGTTGTGAGGATAGAAGTTAATCAGATCTCCTTTTATGGTAAAAATGAGAGCTTTTGGCAGGAACTTTGGGCGCCAAATTTGTGAGGATAAGAGTTAACCATGTTCTGGTGTCCATAAAGTGGCGGGAACTTTTGGCGCCATATTTGTTGTATAACGATACCATCTCGATTCGTCCGTTTAACACCTGATGTATATCAATACCATCTCGACTCATTCGTTTAACATTTCTTGTATATGAGTATCATATCGACTTATGCGTTTAACATCTCATACATAACGATATCATCTCGACTTGTCTGTTTAACATGTCTTGTATAACGATATCTTCTCGACTTATCCGTTTAACATCTCATGTATAATGATATCATCTCGACTCATCCGTTTAACATGTCTTGTATAACGATATCATCTCGACTCATCCGTTTAACATCTCATGTATAACGATATCATCTCGACTCATCCGTTTAACATGTCTTGTATAACGATATCATCTCGACTCATCCGTTTAACATCTCATGTATAACATCATCTTGACTCATCCATTTAACATGTCTTGTATAACAATATCATCTCGACTCATCATCTAACATGCAAATGTTTTAGCTCTTTATCTCTTGCCATATAAGAACCAATTAAGGTTGTCAACTGATTTACGAGAGTTTAAGTTTTTACAATATTATAAATACTATCAATTGAGGGTGGAAACATATTCTTGGCCTGAGTCCCAAAAGTGTTATAACCCCTTTTTCCACCTCTTCCACTTCATATCGAAACTCTTTCAGATTCATCCACACATAGTGTCAAATGAGACTATCAAACCAGGGGTGTTAGGGTTAAAGTTTTAGGGGTTTTTTGGTGCTTTAAGATTCAGTAACGGTTTATCAAGGGGCAAATTTTAGGGTTTTGACTTTCTGATGTTTTTGGTGCTGCAAGATTTGTGTATAAAAAGGTATATACATATTTTGTATTACTTAATTTTCGATTAGATTACGGTGTTAAAAAAATTCTATATGTGTCACCTGCGTGAATAATAATTGTTGCGGTGTTGCAAGAATGTTGTTATCTTTAGTGGTGGGTCTTTGTATTTAACGGATGTGCTCATTCAGGTACCATACTTATGGATGCTTATTTTTGTTATTGATGTATTTTTATGTTTGGGACTTATCTATGCTTTGGTAAAAAGTAAACTTCTAAAAAAGTGTTTCGGGTTTTATAGTATAAGTGTATGTTGATTTAAAAAGTGTGATAAAATGTAGATTTTTGTATGTAGTTAACTTGGTAATTTTATGTATGAATCATTACCCGACCCATTTTAAGGTCGCCTCAATGATAACTATGGTTAATGACATTTAAAGGCAAGGCCGTTGGCACGGCTTTTGGTAAGGCATGCCTCGCTTTTGTTGTGCAGGTTTTGTGATAAACAAAATTAGTGCAACAAACGTATGTTTATTCTTTTCTTTGCAGGTAAGCAAATGACACATTCTTTTGGTTGGCGAAAGCACTACCACAACTTTTGGTAAAGAATGGCAAGTTTTGGCTGCAAGCCATGGCGGACGACACATTCTTTTTTTGGTTGGCGACACATTCTTTTGGTTGGCTAAAGCACTGCCACGGCTTTTGGTAAAGAATGGCATGTTTTGAAACAAAGATTCACATGTATACCAAACGAAGGAGTGGAGCAATTGATTAATGGTAGTGCTATTCTTGAAACAAACTAATCTGAATACTAGATCTGCCCCTTTCCTTAACGCAACATTGTATGCCCTTGATTCATCTGACTCTTCAAATGAACTTCATGTACATCTAAGTTGCTTTAACAATTTAACTTGATTACATGCCTCATGAGATCGAAGCTTATCTTACACACATAGACACAAAATATATGTATGTGCATATAACGATGTTATGTATCGTTTCCCATTATTGTTATATTTTTTTCTTTATCTCTTCAGTATGGACCGCTGTCACATGTAGTTAACACAAAATCTCGCAACCCATTTGATAAAAGTCACAAAAAGTTACAAGTACAACCACGTTTACTTTTTTCATAAAAAATATCTAACTATGCAAAATATATAAATACGTTGATGTTGTGCATTTTTAATCCCATACATTATTCTGGAAATTGATATATTTATTTTATATAAATGAAATAGTATTTGAGAAATATTACTTCCAAATGTCTGTGATATATTTCTTGTACAATAAAGAATTTCAGTTGATTAAAAGTTATATGTCCACCACCATGCATATTCCGAACCACCTAGATTGAATAAGCTTCTCCCTTTAAAAGTTAATGTTCTTACTTGGCGAACCAAAAAAAGCGCGTAACCATAAACCCTTAAAATACCCTAAACCCTAATAATACCTAAAACCCTAAATAAATATAGCACGAATTCCAATGCAAAAAAATAGCTACAGTAGCTACGTGGCACGTATAATTTTTTTTAATGTAAAGATCCAATGACAGGCCGACACGTGTTCATCGGTATCATATCCACAAAACCTGCGCGATGTGTAGGGTCAATTTGGTAAAGTCAGAAAACGAAGGTATCTGCGGGATAACACGACTTCCAATGGGTTATTTGGGTAAAAAAATGCTTATATATATTTATATAATTCGGTTTTCGGTTCAGATTGCCAAACTCATATTCAAACCGAAAACCAAACTTTTTAGTTCGGTTCAGTTCGATTATGACAAATTCGGTTCGGTTATAAATTTGGTTTATTTTTTTCGGTTCGATCCTATTTTGGCTTTCGGTTCGGTTATTACCGAAACAATACACACCCCTACGGCAGTAGGCCTTGTGGTTCAATCTTGATGGCCCATATCTGATCATCTATAATCTCGATATATCTTAAGACTCCCCGAGTCTCCTTCTGTACCAAGTACGGTGTCATTCACTTTAGTTTTCAAGTTTATTGAGTTATCTAGTTGAAATATATAAATATAAAAATAGTAATATTTAAATTATAAATAAAAACTAAAAAATATAACAAAAATATTTACTGTGAATTTACTCTAACGAATAAAATATTCTTAATAAGAAATAACCCAAATACAGTAAATTATAATAATTTAAGGACACAAATTAAAAACAATGGTAATTTCATGAAAAGGTCTAATACGTATATAAAGTTTTATCTTTCATTTTTAATCATTATTATCATTTATTTCATGTACATGTGGCATGAAGAGGTTTATATTCTTTAACATCTTCATAATTTAATTCATATGTTAGAGCAAGGCTTGGATCGAGTAATTAACACCCTTGCCTTTGGAAACAAAGGTCAAAGGTTCGATCCATACCCCCGACAATGTCAGAGTTCCTTTTCTATCTTTGGTAGATACGGAAGCAGCCTCTTTACCTTGGTAGGGTTAGGGTTGTCTACGTCTTATTTCTCCCCCATACGTCGTGGAAGACGATATTGACCCATAACCCGTAGAAGAAGGTATTTGGAGTTACTTTACTTTTCTTTATAATTTAATGCATGTTATTATGAAGCATTTGAAGTGTTGTAAAAGGTTTATATACATTGAGAACATAAGTTTATAACATCAAAAGGTTTATAAATCAATGATTATTCAAGCTTATAGATCTATATAAAGCTTCACCCATTGTGGATGTTCATAATTGATAATAACGAGGAATTGTGTAGTCACGCGTTGCGGCAAGACATTTCAAAATGCATGTATTGTTTATGAACATTATGTACTATTAGATCTGAACAGCAAAATCCAAAAACATGATTTATATCAAATCAAAACCTATAATTACATATGACACTTTTGAGAAAAGTTAAAAAAACCCATTAACAGCTTAAAAATGTTTTATATTTGGTTCATGGTATGTGTGTAATTACACATACCTTTTACCTTTAAAATTCGACATAAACGACCTTAAAACGCCCATAAAATGCCCATAAATATGATTATGTTTTTTGTGTTTATGCTGCTGAAAGGTCGGATATCCACTAAAGGACACAAACGAAGCTAAACCAGACAAAACTGAGCAGGGATTTGGAAAGAGCGCGAAAAACTAAGGCCAAGGGTTCAAAAGGATTGAAAACGGAGCTAAACGGAAATTTCCGGATCGACTCGACGACGTTTGTGCATTTAATGAAGTCAAGACGAAGTCAAAGTCAACCCCGGGATATGGTGTTGGAAAGAGAATCAAAAAACAAACCCGAAAACCTAAAATTCTAAAGATGGGCCCACACTGTACCCACTAGTGGGCCAAGGGATCAGCCAACTTTATTGAATATATAAAGCAATTTAGTACAAACAAGCCCTAAAAAACCCATTTTTTATAATTACCAAGGCCCAAACCCATTATAACAACCTCGACCAACCATTTAACGGGGCGGTAAGCCCAAACGTGTTAAAAACCCCTTTTATACAGTTAGTCCACAAGTGACTAAGGTGCAAAACCCAACCAAACCTCAAGGGTCAAACCCAAATGATCAAAACAAGGACATACATGAAAAACCTCTATACTATTAAGGGTCTGATCTTGTCAAAAACCTCACAAATATTTAACCTGCCTATATTATAAAAACCACATCAGCACAGCCAATCTCAAATACCCAAAACACTGTTCTATCCCTCCCCCACCACCCCACCCATTGTGCACTGTTCTTTTCATGAACATGCCTCCAAAATACTTCACCCGATGAAAAGAACTCTTCCCAACACCCCATACATTGGGCTCGTATACCCACTACTTGGCTAATCCTTATATAACATCATTGGACAAGAAATTAAGGGTTTGGATCAAAAGGATTGGGGACCAAGGCAATTGAAGGGCTAGGATCATGCTTTGTCTACCCTCACTCAACAAACACAACTAGCACAAGCTGCAGCATATAATAAAAGAAGAGATGACACAGAAAAAAATGAAGGTAGTGTAGAGTAACGTTCTTTGCTTATGCTTACTTTATTTTCACTCATATTTTATTAAAATCGTCAAATTTTAATTCTTGTAATTTATTTTATATGCATTTTGTAATCTTTTTACCATTAATAAAATTCAGTTTCTCATTTAAATTCATGTTTTAAATTTTAAAGCTTAATGTTACTGTTCACTTTAATAAGCTCATAATAAGCTCTCTTTGTCTAAATAAGCTGTTGTTTCATTTAGTTAAGCTCACATAGCTTAACTAAGTTCTTATGGACTGTTAGATCATCTCTCCATATTTACCAATGATATGTTTTGGATGATAAGCCAAAATGTAGGATGGGATATTGGACTTATGGCTTTTTGCAATTAAGCCAGAGCTTGAGATAAGATTTTTAAGCTTTTTAGATCCTTGTTTAGCTAGGATCAAAGGTACATTTTCTCTTTTCAAGTTTCTGTCAACTTTTCAAATTTTAGCTTATTTTTACTGTTCATTTGCTTAATATGCTTATTTCAGCTTATTTCAGTTTATGTATGCTTATTATGCTTAATAAAGGCTATATTTTAGTTAACTCGTGGTTTAGATTTCATTTTTAGTTTACAATTTTCAATTATTAACTGTCAAAAAAAAACCAAAAAAAAAAAGGTGAATAGCTTTATTGTGCTTATTGAGTTCTTAATTTAATGTTTGTTTATGCTTTTTGCCCTTCTTAATATGCTTAGTTACAGTATTGTTTTGGCTTATTCAAGGGATTATTTTGCATGTCTTAAGCATGTAGTTTAAAATCCAAATAGTTAATGGGGTGTTTGCGTAAGACTGTTTTTAGGAGTGAATAAACTCAATTAAGCTCTAATTTGGTAGCGTTGTTTGGTTTAGCTTAGTTAAGCTCTATTCAAGTCTGTGTTTTCAATTATTCGTTATATGGTAGGGTAGGCAATTCCATTTTTTTTCAGCTTTTTTCATCAAGTTTTTTCATTTAAACTTTAAAACTGTCACAACCTTTCTCATATGGCATTTTTCATATGTTTAATTTTTTTTCAAAATTCTTTTTAAAAGGCTGTGTTTTTAGTAGAGAGTCCTGGTCTTAGTTTTTAGGGTAGCATGTTTTCTAGCTTATATTAAGGTTAGTTGGTTATTTTAAGCAATAAGTAGGATAGTTTAGCATTGAAATAAATCCCTCAGTACATAAGCGCGAGTTACTCATGCAAACTTATTGAGCCTTTAGACTCATAAGCTTAACTTTCGTTCTGTCCTAGATTTAGTTTTTACATGTGCTATGTCAATATTTTACATTTCAGCTTTTAAGTTTTAAGCTTAGCTTATTAACCTTTTGTTCAAAATAGTAGTAAGTGTTAAGTTTTATAAAAAGTTTAAGTGTTTTGTCATATTAAGCTGTTTAACAGCTTATTTCTTTAGATTTTCAAAAAGTGTTTTTACAAAAGTTGATAAGCAAAGGGCCTATCAACATTTTTGCTTTTGAAAGTTTTTCTAAAAAAAAGGGATAAGGGGAAACCCAGGGTGAGCTAGACTCGATAAACACGAGGTATCTAACTCCCTCTAAACATTTTTCACACACAACAATTACAGGCTTGCCATAAGGACTTTTTCGGTTAGTATCCTCACATTTTAGTTATATTAGTCTTTTAGGCAAAGGAATTCGATTATAAGGCTTATTTGCTTATTTTAACTAGCATTTTTCCAGTTTATCATTTTTCTTGCATTCCTTTTAGTTTAGTCTATTTTATGTATTTTCCCCAGATTTTTAATAATTAATCTACTATTTTTAATCTTTTATTTTCTTTCAAACTGTTTTTAATTCATATAAAAAAGTCAAAAAAAATATTTTTCTTTTTTAGAAAATTTTCTTTTATCAGTTTTCACTTAGGAAAAATAGAAAATCGTTCGTAGGGTCGTTTTTGCAAAATCGTACTTTTTAAAGAACGGGATTTACCCCCGTTTTTTGTTTTTTCATTTTAAAGCTCGTTTTAACTCCGTTTTCGGTCTAGTCTTTTTCATTCTTCATTATTAGTCCCCTAGAGTAGATTAGAAGTAAAAAATTTCTTTGTAGGGTTAATTTTTAAGATTTTAGGTTTTTGACCCCTTGTTCGGGATTCCTACTCTCGTTTTTCAGTTTAATTTCGTAATTTTTAGGATTTTCTCAATCGTTTTTGCTTATTATTGATTAACTTAGCCTTCTAAACTCCCAAATCATTAATCTCATTCAAACTCCAATTTTCCGACTGTACCGATTTTCAAGCACAGCCTCGTTGGGGATAAACGACCCGGGAATATTCTATACTACTTCTCGGTTTCATTGATTATTTTTAGATTATACTTATTATATATATTTTATTATATATTATATATATAAAAGGTGTTAGTTTAAAAATCAATCAATTTTTGGCGCCGCTGCCGGGGAGGCTGTGAAACGATTTTCGTGTTTGTTTGACGATTAGTGTTTGAAGACCCTTCCCTCGTGAAGTTAATTTTCCCGTTTGTGAATATTTTCTTTTATTTATAAATTATATTAAATACAAAAATTATTTTTCATTTTCTTTTATTTGTATTTGTATATATAAAACCCAAAAAAAAAATCAAAAATTTAAAATACTTTATCCTTAAGTATCAAAAAAATCATAATCATATATCATGCTTCAGTTGATAGAATTATCATATTGAGTTTCCGAACAAAAGATTTAAACTTGCCTTTGTGTCACTTGTGAAATACTGGCTCACCTTTAATTGATAAACAAAACTTTAAGAGGGGTTATAAGTGGGTTGTTACTAGGAACTACGACCCGAAGAGGGAGAAGGTTTTTAATTTGCTTCGCGCTTTTCCAGCTCCTCCGCTCCTTTGTGAGTTTGTCTTTTAAATAGCTACAGTGAAATGATGTGATATATTGGTTTAATGTTGTTTATATCATTTTGTACAGTTAATAAATATGTTGCTTAAAAATTCGATAAGCCAAAATTATCTCTCTTTTTCTTCTTATCCATTTAATTCTTTTCTTAACCTCAAATGTTTAATTCTTATGACGTCACTCGATAGTCGTCTCGAATCCCCTTTACGCGATTAAGAGTGTTTCGTCCTTGTGGAAAATATGCACATAATGACTGTGGTTGTTCAAATGGGGGGGGATTCTTGAAAACAAGTTTCTTGTACATTACCCGACTTGTCTCATACGACCCCTTAAATATTGTATATTTTTTGTCTACGATTGTGGATGGACCCGGTTCCATAATGGTATTTATTTGGCGACAATGTGCTCTTAATACGAAAGAAATTGGAAGGAAGTTTTTCAGATCTTCCAAGACACTTCCAAGTATCTTATGACGATATCTAACTTTGTTAATCAAGAGCCATTCGTTGTCAAACAACGCCCGGTGTAATTCATTCTCAAAGTCCTACCACAAAATTAACCACAATTGTGTTACGAGTGTGGTGAATTCGTTTTAGACGAATACTTCTGTATTGAATGTACTTGTAAGTCTTGAGGAAAGGTGTCAATTTTGGTTTATAATTAATCCACCGCATAATTCTGATTATCTCTAACCGGAACATGTGTATCATCAAACCGTTAATGAGTTCCCACAGATTTGCCAAGTGTTCAACCGACATCTTGTACCGGAGATGAGAATTCATTCACTTATGAATTCAAACCTAAATTTGTTGATGATTCTCTTACGTTTTCCAACCCACCCTCCACATACCTCCTTTGTACTCTTGTAAATTTTGCGGGATACGATGCTTCATTATGGTCAATGTTGTACACCTCAAGTTCCGTTTTATCTTTTTATCCGGAAACGGGTTCATCAAGACTTTAATTTCCCGCAAAATTTTTGGTTTTTCCACAACAATATTCTTGTTGTGAAAATTGTGGGTGTCCTTATGAAATTACCAATGTCAACCAATGAATTTGAAGACTACTTTCTTAAGCAAAATTCCTGCTTATGATTTTAATCTTTTGGATTTCGACCAATTTAAACACTTAATAATATACCGTCAATCATCCAATCTCAATGTTCAAAATAGCCTTTTCAATGCTAAAAATGAGTTTCTCAATTCTGAAACAAGCTTAATGGAGCATATGACATCTTATTTGGAACATGGTTGGTCAAATTATGCAAATAGAAGGAAGAGAAAAGGCGAATTGAGGAGAGCAAGGAGAAAAGATCGATTATTGGAGATTCCATGTGCTACGATGATGACGAGGACTTATACATTGCAATCACAACCCGTCTTACCAACCAGGAAGCCGTTAACTCTCTAAAGTATGGGATTGAGATTCTTGACACTATTCCGGCAACAGAATCGGACGAAGTAATAAAGTCTAGTGTTGAGAACCTTGTCCCAATCCCAAGTAAATCCGAGGGTATTCTTGACAGTGTGTGTGATGTGTCTCTTTGTAACAATCCTACCCCTCTTGAAGCTTTCAAAGAACATTCTAAGACTATCGTCGATTCCAACAATGATTCTTCTTTGAGTGATGACGATTCTTATGAGAACATCGATTATGTCGATGCATCGATACCGATGAGAGGATCGTTTATTGAAGGATCAGTTTAGACGGTGGTGGAGATTGTTATCCAGAAAGAAGTTGGACTGGTTTGAGGGATTGATACCAATATTCTTCTAACAATCAAAGACGATCCTTCTGTTTGAAAAATTGTTCGAATGTCAATCCTTCTTAATGCTAACATCGCATGCATTAAAAAGATAATCCCGCTCCATCTTCCGATGTTATGACCAAGTCTTCCTCCACGTCTCTTAACCTTTTCTTGGAGGAGACTAACACCTTTGATAATTCTTTAACAGAATCCGAAACTTTCTGCTTTGATTTGGAAGAGAATAGTAGTGGCAGTACCATATACCCGTTCTGATTATTCTCTTAGGATTATGGTGCCCTTCTATGACACTCATATTGAAGAAAAGTGTAGTGGCAGATACCACTACTCTTGATGATTTTTCTCAATTTGATTCATTATTTCTTTTGAGATTTCAATCTATCATTACACTCCTGCTGAATAGGAGTGATTTTTATCATGAGGAATTCGCCGATGAACTCGCTCACATCATATCTCCACCAGAGTATGATTGTTTCTGCTTTAAGAATGAGCCTGAGCGGGGCGATTTCACTATGGATGTGGTGAATGATATTTTCCCAACAGGAGAACCAAGAGTTCATGTGCTCCTCAATATTTTTGCCACCCATACCACCCTTCACTGGATACGGATTTCATACTTTTAAGTGAAACCTTCTTTTCGCTTCATATTGTATGGATCTTTCTTTCCCATTTTCTCACTGTATCATTATCAGATTCTCCTTCCAATTCTTCTCTCCTGTGGCAATGAAGATACCATTTTTGACCCCGGCATCCTCCGTTTATAATTTCTTTTTTTGCCGGGTATATCTCTTAGGAGTGGAACTTTCATAAAATCAGTGTTTATCCAAACCACTTGAATGAATGTCCGATGGAGATTTTATCTTCACTGTGCTCCCATGGACCAATGAATTCGGGTCGAGTCGAGCTTGTGACTCGATTAACAAAAACAAGGCGCTTCGTGGGTGGCAACCCATGCTTATCCATTCTATCTTCTTTCTATTTGCTAATAAGTGTTTTTATTGTTGTGTGGAGGCTCGCCTCTTCTATTATTCGTGTTTTGTGTTTTATGTTGTATTGTCCAGGATTGCCTGGATTTTTGAAGCCTCTAGTGCTCGCGGTTTTGTCCTTCGATCACACGAGCTTCAAATCCTCAGCTTCATTTGGGAATCCAATATCCTAATCTTATCGACTAACGTTTATCTTTAGCATAATTCATAAATGGCTTAGGATTTGCGTTGGATACCTTCTTAAAACATTGAGGTATTGTTTCTTTCTAGTAGGGGGGATCTTCGATTTGATTATGCCTGCAGTCGTTGTTTTCACGTAATCCCGTTTTTAACACCAAAATTTCAAAAAATGAAAAAAAAAAAAATTAAAAGATTTTCATAAAATAAAAATAAGTGTTTTGTCACAACTTTTGACTTTCATCGCTGGGTAGATAAGAATAAATTTTGACTCGACACGAGCGTGTTGAGCTCTAGCTTGTTCCTTAACTTTTAGGACTGAGCGTTCGCGGTGTTGCGAAGAATAAAAAATGATAGAGTTAAGTGAGTTGGATGCTAAACAAAAGGATTATTTGGAAATCTTAAGAGCTCATGTGTTGTATTTGTCCGTTTTTTCTCCCAAGAAGACTCTTAACCTGATTAAATATAAGTGCTACTTTGGAGATTAAACTTAAATCATAATTTTTTTATGTAAGTATATAGCAAAAACTTTAGCCTTAGTCAAATTTTATACTTGAATTTTTAAAAAAGACGTGCTTCCCTATAAAAAAATGAATAGATGAAAATTAAAAATATATATCAAATTTAAAATTTTGGACTGTTAAAAGTTTGCTGCATCTTGACGGCTCATACCGATGTTGCAGGCCTTCTAAAAGTCGAGGGTTACAATTTGCATAGTCTTTATGTTTAATTTTTTAAGTTGAATTAATAAAATTGATTATTTTGTTTAAATTCATATATGTTTTTGAAAACTTTGGGCCCTTATTCTTTTAATAAGCTATGTATACAGGAAACCTAAGAATTTTTGAAAAAAACTAAGTCCTGTGCAGTCCCGATACTAGTCTCTGTGGGGTGTCAAATGCCTGGTCACTTAACCGCTTAAGTTGGGATGTGCCGACCGAGACGAATGTCGCTACCCCATGGCATGATCTCGCCATTAAAAACTCATTATTCTCGGTGTGAAACGTGATGAAACATGGAGTATTGCAAAACATTGATCCAAAGTTGAAATTCAAAATAGCACATACACTTAAGATATAATAATTGTCGGGAGTGAAAAGTTCACAAGTTGCAAATATGAGTAATGTTAGCATCTTAACTGATATTGAACTGTGATTTCGTTTTAAGCTTAGTTTGGAGCAAGTGAAAAGTCGAGGAAGATGAATTTATCCTTTTGGGGGCATTCTCGGATCGAAACGCATCTTGTTCTATTATCCCTAAAAGTTATAAAATAACGAAAGTCAAACGTTCTAGTTAGTTGCTTAATATGGAAAGTACATAAAAAAGAGAAAAAATGAAAAATAGTGTAGTCACGCGTTGCGGCAAGACATTTCAAAATGCATGTATTGTTTATGAACATTATGTACTATTAGATCTGAACAGCAAAATCCAAAAACATGATTTATATCAAATCAAAACCTATAATTACATATGACACTTTTGAGAAAAGTTAAAAAAAACCCATTAACAGCTTAAAAATGTTTTATATTTGGTTCATGGTATGTGTGTAATTACACATACCTTTTACCTTTAAAATCGACCCTAAACGACCAAAAACGCACATAAAATGCCATAAATATGCATGTTTTTGTGTTTATGCTGTGCAGGTACCGGATATCCACTAAAAGACAAAAACGAAGCTAAACTAGACAAAACTGAGCACGGATTTGGAAAGAGCGCGAAAAACTAAGGCCAAGGTTTCAAAAGGATTGAAAACGGAGCTAAAACGGAAATTTCCGGATCGACTCGACGACGTTTGTGCAATTAATGAAGTCAAGACGAAGTCAAAGTCAACCCCGGGATATGGTGTTGGAAAGAGAATCAAAAACCGAACCCGAAAACCTAAATTTCTAAAAATGGGCCCACCCGTACCCACCTAGTGGGCCCGGATCAGCCCACTTTATTGAAATTAAAAGCATTTAGTCCAAAAAGCCCAAAACCCATTTTTATAATTACCCGGCCCAAACCATTTATAACAACCTGGCCCAACCATTTAACGGGCGTTAAGCCCAAAACCGTTTACCCCTTTATACCGTTAGTCCACAAGGACTAACGGTGCAAACCCCAACCAAACCTCAAGGGTCAACCATGAACAAAACAAGGACCATACATGTAAAACCCTTATACATATTAAGGGACTGATCTTGTCAAAACCTCAAAAATATTTACCCTGCCTTTTATAAAACCAAAAGCCCGCCAATCTCAAAACCCAAACACTGTTTAACCCTCCCCCCCCAT
>BQNB010102172.1:0-24305 GCA_026074375.1 Tanacetum coccineum
ACAATGCTATTTTTCACCAATAAGCATCAAGATGGTTTGAGGTGAATTACTTTTAATATAGTTATAAGCTCACGAAAAAAAAGGTGATATCTTTATATACTTGCCTATCTTGCATATTGTCTAAAACCAAGGACTAAAAGTGCTATTTAGACTGGTAAAATTGACTTTTTGAGTCAACCAACTTACCTTTACTCTTTGTAACTCCAGTACCCATTTTGATTGCATTCAGTCACACTCACGCCTAAACTTTCAAAGACTTCCTCCATCCAATTGGTAAACTGTAAATTTTAATATACTCTGTTAATTACTTTTAGTATCATCTCATTTTATAGCGTTACAATACAAGTATCGATCCAATGGGTTAGATGACTTAACTCAAAACTTTATGCAAGTCATTTTACTTTTTATCTATTGTTTCATTTTGTATGTGCTCATCTTATGGTTTATTGGTTTTAAATAATTTAACGTTCAAATGAGTGAAACGTGGATGGATTGGATAGGTAGGTACATGACTTTCTTTACTACCAAGTACAACTTAGGCCATATTGTGAATTTGAATCTCACACCATTTACTCAAGTAGTTGGTGATTCATTAATGGTAGTACATATATTAATTTCTCATTTCAAGAAGTATCATTTAATAGCTTCTCACCTAACAATTTTAATACACTTTGTAGTTGGTTTAGTAGTAATATATTCATGAATAAATTACCAGAATAACACCACCAACATCACAAGTGTGTGATGGAGCAATCTATGGTGTGGTTGTAAAGGCAGTCAGATGGAAAGACGTACTCGGCTTCTCAAACCTAGGTGTGGGGATATAACAATCAACAAATCCCGGTGTCAGCGGGGTTCAAACGGCGTCGAAGAAAGACGAACTCGGTTGCGTGCAAAATGCTCGGTCGAACAAATCTCTGGCATCGACTCCGCAAGTGTCATGTGGCGTGGACTGCCGGACCCGTTTGAAGCCCTAAATATGAGTTTGTAACATTAATTAATATTCAACAAAACAAAATGTATTAAACAAAATATACCTGCGTGTTTTGAAATTCACTAAAGTCTTTTTTCTTCTGGTACTGGTTCTTGCCTCATGCCTCGAATCTCCTACATTATTTTTTATAACCAAATAAATAACAACTATTAATTAATATTTATGTATAACCTCAACAATTAACGTAACTATTTGCCTGCAACTCATCATCTAATTGTTTAATCTTCACATCTTGTGCCGCTATCTTCTCATCGTGTGCCAATATGTGCCGATACATGTCGATGGGACCAACATTCCGACTAAATGGGTTTACCGGGGGCGGTATCACCAAAGGTACGTCCGTATTCGACCCCTCAATGCATTGCTTGCAACCCACCAAGGCATAAGGACCTCCATTTCATCAAGTGTAAGTCTGTGTCTAGGTGCATTTACCTTTTCAAAAAAAGGACAATAGGTACGAAATTGAATACATACTAATAAAAACATCATATTCATATAGCAATAAATTGAGTGCAAAATGAAAACTCACAACAAATTGGTCATCAAAATTCCCTGCAAATTATGTCTATAAAATGTTTTTTTAAACATCAAACAACTATTTTATGGTACGTTGTTTCACGAAAAAATAAGCTCGCGCGCATATTGGGAATATCTCCAATACTCACGTCAACAAAATAAGACTTTTGGTTCACATTTGATACCATTATACGTATACATAAAGCTTACAAAATGACACATGATATGCCTTAAAGGCACATATAAACCCCATCAACGAATACTTAGGAGGTTTCGATGAACTATATACTAGCAGGGTACCCGCGCGTCGTGGCGGCAGGTACCTTGTGATTAAAAATCACTAATAAAATAAGAATGATGAACTAATTAATCAGAGAAAAGCAAAAATAAAATGATCCCGGTCTAATAAGCTAAAGTCTGAAAATAAGCCGGAGAATTGGGACATCCGAATAATAAGCCAAAATCAAATAAGCTCATAAGCCCACATATAAGCCGAAACCACCCCCCTCCCCCCTACCTTGTGATTAAAAATCACTAATAAAATAAGAATGATGAACTAATTAATCAGAGAAAAGCAAAAATAAAATGATCCCGGTCTAATAAGCTAAAGTCTGAAAATAAGCCGGAGAATTGGGACATCTGAATAATAAGCCAAAATCAAATAAGCTCATAAGCCCACATATAAGCCGAAACAACCCCCCCCCCCTAAATATTGCAAGTTAAAATCAATCAGACAATCTAACAAATATAGACTTTAACATGTGGTAGTGTGATTCACGGGAAGCATCTTAATGACCAAACGGTCTAAGAACAAAAGATTTAAATATCATATATATAAATAAATATGACATATCACCATGAGTGTCCTAGAACTTGATAAAATTATCCAAACCACATGTCACGGGTTCTTTGATGCCCTGAATTTCATTTCGGAGCGCCTCGATTCTGCAAAATTAATATCTCGAGGACGTTGAGTTTTATCTTGTTAGTTTCTAGTTAGGCAGTAACTTTAAGATCTTTATTTTTTTCACTAAGCAGATCACCGGTAACACCTTCAACATCCATATTTTATATATTTTCTTAAATTTGTGCTCTTTAATTCAATATTCTTATATATATATATATTTTTATATATTTTTATTATTTTTAGTTTTTTTCATTTTTAGTGATTTTATTTTATTTTGATTCAAATTTTTTACAACTTTAACATTAATTTGAATATTTGAATACAATATGGGTAAGAGTGTAACATTTTTTCGCCACACAAATAGTCATTGGGTACCCGACGCCGCATTACGCGGGTACCATGCTAGCGTAAGGAAATAGGTTTGCTATTTCTCCAAAGACTTCTAAAAAATAACAGCTTAAACACTTTTTATAATTTTCCTGTAATCTCTTTAGAAAACAGTCCATTTTTCGATTACTAAACACGAACAAAACAAACCATGGCCGACGACATAAAGCATCTACCCGATTTATTGCCATGAACAAAATTCTAGCTAAGTGTAAGGGTTGTATAAAGGAGATTGAAGGTGCTACCAGTGATGCTTAGTGAAAGAATCATGGATGTAAAAGTTACTGCCCAACTAGAAACTAATACGATAAAACTCAACAACCTCAATCGAGATATCATTTTTGCAGACACAAGAATCAAGACAATCCGAGATGAGATTCGGGGCATAGAAGAACACGTGACATGTGGTTTGAAGAATGATATCAAGTTCTGGGACACTCGTGGTGGTATGTCATTTTTATTTATATATATTATTTTTAAATCTTTTTTCTTAGACCATTTGGCAATTAAGATGTTTCCCATAAATCACACTACCACATGTTAAAGTCTATATTTGTTAAATTGTCCGACTGATTTTAACTTGCAGTATTTAGGGATGTTTGTTTTGGCTTATATGTGGGCTTATGAGCATATTTGATTTCGGCTTATTTTCATATGCCCCAATTTTCTGGCTTAGTTTCATACTTCGGCTTAAATAAGTTTATTTGATCTCGCCAAAAAACATATGAGATAATGGTTTAGTAGAGGTCAGCATATTTTTGATTTCAACTTTGAATTTTTCAAGAAATTAAATCATCCCTTTACATGCTTAAAGTGGTGATAATCAGGCACTTCTTAAAGGTCACTACTATATTCCGAGTGTCTAGTTATCACCCGTTCTTAAAGAAACTGATAACATGTAACTTGTTATCATATACGTATATTGTATATAAATTTGTATGTTTTATTAGTTTTTACAATATGTATAATAACATATATATTTTGATTAGTTTATAATTTCTCTTTAAATGTTGTAATGCTTAATTTTTATTTTTTAGTCAATTAATGCAAGAAAAGTGGTTCATATACTACCAACCAAGTGCCCAAACCTAGCAGCAAAGATGTATGGTTTATGAAAGAACTTGGTCGCGTTAATCTTCCCCGTTAATCTTAATTCTTTTCGGAATTTTTAAGTTTCATTAGTTACACGAACAACTTTTGTTATACACATAACTTTTGTATGCAAAACTTGACATTCCTCGGTTAACATAATACACATTAATTTTTATTTTATTTTGTAGTATTGATTTCACTTCTTAACTTTCCAGAAAAAAAATCTAAACAAATACTCGAACCTTTTTATTTTATTTTATACACGTAGCATTCTCTTGAAATACTTTCAAATATTCTATACAGGTTAATTTTTATAGCAATAGTAAACCGAAAATATTCAAGGAACCAAATATAATAATACAAACCAAACCATATATTAAAAGTGACGCATGGCTGCAACAAAAAAAAGAAGAGAATTTCATCTATATATTTGAAAAACTTCATTATTACATCAATATCCTTACAAAAATCAATATTACATCAATATCATTATAAAACCTCAAAAACACTCATGTATATCCAATACTTTTTTAACAATAGATAAATGATTTTAATATCTTAAAACTTATCTATATACTAATTATCGAACTAAATGACATTTTTACCCTTAATTCTAATTATACTATATCCTATGAGTCACTACAAAAACGACCAACGACGTGGTCGTTTCGTCTTCGGGCTCCATGTGGCTTGTTTGCTTGGGTCCAGCCCATTTCTCACGTTTTTTTTCCCCTTTTTTTCCTTTTTTTACCTACTTCTTTTCTAAAGACGTTTCAGTTTTCTATGCATTGGGATTGAGGGTTCAGGATACTTCTAGTGTTGTGTCATCCACCTAGCCGCTTCGTCGACTGCGTTTACGATATGTAGCTTCAATTCTTTTTTTTTCTTTTTGATTATCTTTACAGCAAAAGATTAGATTACTGCATGTTTCCTATTTGCATGTTCTAATGATTTTAATGTGTTATCCTTATTATACAATTGTTGCCACTATTAGCAGTGTTTACAACGATTTGGCTCAATTTTTGTGTTTGATGTAGTTAGATTCCAATTTGGGTTTACCTATTTAATTCTTATCAGACATCAATGTTGCACTTAGTCCTGTTTACCTTACTTAGTTGCTACAAGTAGACGATATATATAATCTCTTACTTTGTGACCATCTTTGTTTGAATGAAAACTAAAAGGAAGTTAGACCCTAAATCCAACCCTCATACTGGGGATTGTAATGTTGTTCCCTTGGATGTGGCCGACTGTGTTCTTGATGTTAACTCGAACGCCCCCGCGAAGAGGCAACGCGCAAACGGTTCCGGTTTCATATCGCCTTTACTTATTGACGTTGGTCCGTCTGGTGTTCAGAATGTGGCACATGTTGGTGAACCCGCTCTTCCAACTACAGGTATCAGTCATTGTACTCTGATGTCATCAAGCTGTGGTGCACTACCGGCTACTGGTAACGACATGTCATTTTCCATTTGTATTTTCTTATTTGATTTGAATTTTTAGTTATGGTTACTCAACTATTTGTGTCTACGGTAAAAGGTCAAACACTATCACACTCGGTTATACCTACAACTGTAACTAGATAGCCTATGGAGATTGATGAATCAAGTGGTGATGCCACCCATGTTGTTCGTGTTGATAATTATTCTAGTCGTTGTCCGTGTTCGGGTATGTGTACCATCTGATTTGTATTTTGACCTTTTTTCCCCGTTTGTTGTTTGTGTTTCAGTGTTCATTTTTTTATTTTTTGCAGATCTTAGTTATTTGTATCTGCTTTTAGGAATTGCATTCTCAGGTTTGTACCTTTGGGTGTTGATCAACCAGTCATGTAACTTCCATTGTTAATAATCATTCGCGAGCTAGACGAGATCGTACTAGGCGTCACCCTACTACTACCGCCGGTACTTCGAGTCAACATGCGGCACCATCAGGTCCTCCATTAGAATATAAGGACCTTGGGAATTGTGCTCACATCTGTCAACACTGTGGAGCTTTGTTTTGGTTTGAGGAGCGCTTAAAGAGTACTCCTAGAGGTACGCGCCCACGCTTATATTCGTCATGCTGACAGAGCGGCGGGTTCGAAGGCGCTTTACGTACATATCAAATCTATCCCGAGTACATAAAATTGTTACTATAAGACCGTCACTTCTTGGAAAATATACGGGCATATAATCAGATGTTCAGCATGACATCTTTGGGCGCAAATGTTGATGAATCAATTAACAATGGACGTGGACCATACGTGTTTAAAATCTCTGGTCAACTATATCATTGGATAGGATCATTATGTCCTGTGGATGGGGAGCCGCCACGGTTTTTACAATTGTATATCTACGATACGGATAACGAAGTTGATAACCGCTTAACTCACTTTGGAGGAGATAACAATGTGCTCCGTAGAGATATAGTAGAAGGGCTTATAGACCTTTTGGATAGTCATAATGTATTGGTTCAATTGTTCAGAACAGCGTGTGAAAAACTTCAAGATACTCATGTCCCCAATTTTAAAGTCAGGTTGTATAATGTCATTGGTGCTCGGGAATACGAACTCCCTAGGAGACATGTTAGGCGCCATAGTATATGAAGCTGGTCCTGAAAACGACATGGATTACGATATCATGTTGGAAGAACGTTCAGGTTATCCAAAACGTGTTAATAAATTACATCTGTCTTACTTGTCGTTGCAATTTCCACTTTTGTTTATTTATGGTCAAGACGGTTATTCCAAAGATTTGAAAATGATTAATCGTTCAGGCTCTTCAACTGAAGACAAACGACTAACAATGTTAGCATACTATTTATATTATCTCCACGACCATGCCTTAAAATGCAGTAGAAAAAGGTTTATAAGGAAATGGTAGGTTAGGAACAGTGAAAAGAATGGTACGGGATGCTTTATGGTAGTGAAAACAAAAGAAACTAGGTATGAAAATAATTGTCAGATATGGTACATATATTATCTAAGGTTGTTGGAATTCTCTAAGTAATATATATAGACCAAAGGAAAAGCAAAAGGAATGAGACTCTTAATGTGAAGAACCTGAATGATAATGGAATAGAGGATGTGTTGAATACACATATGTCAAGGAATAACAATTATGAATTGTTAGCCTACGTTTTTAGTAAAATGATGGTAATTATTAATTCTCGAACCTTGTATAGGATTATTATAGTCCACGGGAATCCGTTAATCTAATTGGGCCTAAGTTACGAGCTTAAAGCCCACTAGTTCTCTTGTTTGGCCCATAAAGGCCCGTTAAGAGTCGGCCCCTACTAAGTATAAAACCCTCTCCTAGCTTGTTAGGAGAGGGTGGCTGAGCACATTTTATCATTTTCACTAAGTGCGTTTATTCCCCCATTCTCTCTAGCTATCTTCCATTTTTCTTTTCTTTCTTGTTAATCCGAAATCATGTGTGTAAAAGTGTGTGAGATCGGGTAAGTTTAGGTCTTACTTGTGGTATCATTCGCCCGGGGGATTTCGTGGTTTTTTTTGTGGTTTGGCAGCTTATTTGAAGCTTATAAGGGCTTATTTGGGTTTAGTGTATTAGGCTTATTTAGCTTATTTAGAATCGGCTTAATTTTTTAGGGACTTATTTAGTCTAAATAGCTTCTGTATATTCATTGTTATTTCTTTATTAGATTAATTGGGTAAAAGAATCTCATAGCTTAACTAGGGTTTTTAACATCTTATTTACTATAAGCTTATTTTCTCTGTTTTTTTTGTTTTGCTTATTTATGAGTTCCTCTAGTTGTTTAAAAATAGAAAAGCTAATAAGTTTTTTAAAGCTCATAAAACTATTTTTTCTTAACTCCTACTAGTTTGTGTGGCTTAGTTGTGTGTCTTCCTAGCTTATTTCAGCTTATTTTCAAGTTCTTAAGCATGGCTTATTAAGTTTTTCAATTTGTGTAAACTCGTTCGAAAAAACTCAAAATAAGTACTTTCTTATTTGCAAACGTAATAGCTTATTTAGGTTTTGATGTTCATGTCTTATTACTCTTTCAAAACTTCTTATTTTTTTCGACTTGGTTATGGGCTTATGTGAAGTTATGAATACCGCGGTTTAAGAAAGGGAAGAAAAGAGACAAGGTTTGCGGTTTTTGTGGAAAAGGACAAAGGTACAAAAGGTTGTTTCAGCGGGTTGTCATCATTTAAATCGCCCTTCCCGTGGTTTAACTTAAAGTGTCCATGGTTTATGTACTAAGTGGCAACGGTTTATCTTGCATATAGCGGTTTAAGATCCATCGCAGCGGTTTAACAAGTTCTCGTTTATATCCCGCGGTTTATGAGCTTTATCTCCACGGTTTATCTAGCATCATTTTAGCGGTTTATCTCATGTTATTCCACGGTTGGGATTTGAACAAGAAACGATTTATCAGTCACATATTCCGCGGTTAGGGTATGAGGAAGAAGCTGTTTAACTGCATTATATACCACGGTTAAGGTTGGTTGTGAACAGCGGTTTAAGGTAGGGTTAAATCGCGGACCAGGTTTAAAGGTTGAAGAAAGCTTTATGTTTTTGGCAGGAAGTTGTATTTTTAAGTTTGGTGCCCTAAAACTAATTTTACGAATATAACCCTCAAAGTTCAAACTCCTTTGCAGCTTTCGTCCTGAACAGTTTAGTCCCTCAACCTGAAACTATTCATTACTCATCCTTAACTGTTCCAGTCCCTCAAACTCAAAGTTACTTACACCGTTGGTCCTTATTGTTTCATTATCAACCGTTAGCCCTTCTTTCTTCAAGATAATTACACCGTTAGTCCATAAAGCTACGAAACTCAACAAACAAGCAAATGAGAAGTCGATAGGTTATGCGTTTAATCTCCGTGAGAATGAAACAAATACTTTTTTAGAAGTACTTGAGTGGCTAGGAAGGGTTGTGCATTTGCATCATTGGGTCCACGATGTTTACTTCAATACTAAAAATCAACGAATGAAATCTGATAGCATATGAGTTGACCCGCTTTCTATCCTAATTTAGGAGAAACACCCTTCATCTTTTCTTATAAGCTCCTCACTTTTCAACTCTGACATTTGTCTTTGCTTATCATTCGATTCTTCTTAACCATATTCTTGTCACTTTTGACATCGTTATCATTTTATTTTTTCGTTCATTCTTTATAATTCAAAGCTTTATCTCTTAATTCCTTTTGGCTTCAAAACATATTGATTTGCACCTCAAACTTCATCACCTAGACCTAACTTTCCTAAATTAGAAGGAAGACTCCGGGGTAGATCAATTCTGGTTTTGGAAGATCATAGGAGTATTTGAGAGTAACTAAATCATACCGTGCAACTCAATCAACATACACCAATATAATTCCTTTAGAAAGAATGTTCGTTATAACCATGATGAAAATCTGAAATCATATCATGAGATTTCGATAAGATCAAGAAAATTTAGAACAAGCACTATGTCTGTTTGTCTATGCGGTGTCATTTCTTTTCTTGCATACTTTTCTCTTTTTTTTTCATGTGTTGTTCTTTCTTTTGAAGCACATGACATATACTTTCATTTTTTCAAGTATACGATTTCTCAATTCTCTCTTTCTATTTTTCTCTCACAAATCTCTCTTTTCATTTTTCATCATTCTCACTAACATCATATGAAGAAGAAAATTTTGATCTTTGAAAGTTTTCAATCATTGTAAAAACACTCCCCCTTTACATATGCCGATAAATATTTTTAACACGAAGCTAAAAACGCAAAAAATACGGATATGTTAAGATCAAATGAAAACAATTTACTATTTCCTTAACTTTCTGAAACCTTTTCAACAAAATTGTAAGGACACCCCCCTCGAAAAATATCGTATCTTCGTTAAAACCTTTATGAGGGAGTTCCTTTCTGCACTTTTGAGTCATTTTAGTCTTTAGACACATAAAACTTTTAAGCACTTTCTCACCGAGTACCTCGATTTGAAGACATTTAAAATTTGATTTTTTTATCTTTAAAGTAACACATTTTAAAATTCTGAATCGGTTGTAACTCAACATTCTTGAGATCACTGACTTTTTAGATAACTTGATTTTATCTTCTAAGTCAAAGAAGACTTCTCTTCTTTTTTAAAGATAAATGCACTGAAACGTACATTTTCTTCTCTTTAATGCACGAGTTATGCACGGAAATGTGCACAAGCTATCATATTAAGCTCGGGTTTCATACTGAATATGTATGAAAGCCATAATATATACCAAAAATCTTTTTGTATTTTCTATAAAGTTTTGTGGAATTTTTTTTTGTCTTTTCTAAAGTTTCATATAAAAAAATATCTTTTTGTATTTTCTAAAATTTTATAGAAAAGGAAATCTTTTTGTATTTTCTAATTTTCTTTAGCTGAAAGAAAAAATTTGGAAGTTCCTATCAAATTAAACAACAACTTTTGGTACCCACTTAAGCACGTTGCTAACGGGTTTATCATATTTGGAGAATCAAATGTAAGTTGCATCGATTTGATTTATAGAAGTTGAATTCCAAGGAGATTTGAAACCAGATGTTTCATTTTGAAATAACTTTCTTGGAACCAACGGAGACTTAAAACTCTTCCCATTTGTTCATTTTGACTTATATAACCTTGATGTTTCATTAAGAGTTTTAAAACTTCTCAAAGGTGTTAACATCTTTTTGAAACCCGGTGTTTCATTTGATTTATTAACCCTTGAGGAAGATAAAGATTTCCATTTATTATTGAAACTCGGTGTTTCATTGTGAATTTTTTTTTGAAATGAATGGAAACCTTACAGCTTTCACATTCTTGAAAACTGAATCACCTCTTTTACGCATTGAAACATTTCATCCCTAGAATACTTAAGCCGTTTGAAATGTTTTTCTTACTTTTCCACACTTGTTTGGAACTTGAAGCTCGAGAAGGAGGTGTTTTAAAATCCGAATTATATGACTTATGAAAATGATTTTGAGAAGTAAATATTCCATTTGAATGTAGGTTCTTGGAACATCTCTTACCTTTTTGTAAAGAATAAGTAGTAAACTGAGAAACCTTTCTCGAAAATGATTTTGAATATTTACCCATATAAATATTTTCCGAAACATTAACTTGTGGAATTGATTTTGTGAAAACATGAGAAACAACCTTTTTATGGTTTTATGGAATCAAACAATCTTTTGTAATGCATTTTTAAATCATCGTTCTCTTTTTCAAGTTTTTTTACAAGAAGTTTCATATTTCTCTTTCAACATATTATATGATGTTCTCAAATCATTGTTATCCTTTTGCAACGAAGCGTATTTTTGAGATGCCAACTGTGATTTTAATAAAGCATTTTGTTTTTCAAGATTTGCAAAATACGTCTCAAATTTATCAATTCTTCTTGAAAGTTCTATTTTGACATCATCAAAATCTTTGACTCGTTGTACTAAAACCTTTTTCAACTTTGAAATAGTTGTCTCAAACATCTTTTTCTCTTCATCAAAACATTTTACATTATCCCCCATTTCCTTTACAAGTTCCAAATTTTTAGTCTCTATGGCATTGGGAGGGTGTGTGGGGGAGGGGGGCTTGTAATGGAAATCTTTGAAACGTTTGATTCGTATTCTTTCTCGATCATTTCAATCATTTTCTCAAAAGAAGTATCATGTGTTTAAAAACTTGAACTTTGTTGCAAGTCTTTGTTTTAAAACATCATTTGAAGCCAACAAATCATTATACTCTTTTTGCACCGAAGTAGACACTTTTAAAAAAAAAATCATTTTTAGCCAAAAACATTCGTTTATCTTCTTCAAAAATAATGATTTGATGTTTCATCTCTTCATTAAGTTTCAGAAGTTTTTCAAAAAGTTTCAAAACTTGAGATTTCATTTGATCAATCTTTTCTAACAACTCAGATTCTTTAGATCTTAGAATGTTATTTTTAGTTTGCAAACTTTTTATTTCAACTTTTAAACTTTCAATTTCTTTTAAAGCAAAATATTTTTCATCTGAAAATAGTACAACCAATTCAGCAGTTTCGTTTAATTGTGTTTGCAAACTCGAAATCAAATCCTTGTCTGAGTTATCTTGTGTTTCATGAACTATTTCTAAATCAAACACATATTTTACCTCATGAAATGTCTTAGATTGTTCTTCTAACAATCCTATTTTCTTACACTGAGCGGAAATCATTTCATCCCTTTCTCTCAAAGTCGCTTCTGCAAGTGTGAGTGCCTTAGATAGCTGCTTAACCGATAAATTCAAACTTTCATTTACACTCTTAAGTTCCTCAACTTGCACTCGAAGATTTTGAACCGTTGTAAAATCAACAACTTTAGACTTGAGATGCTCATTTTCAGACTCCTTTTTACGCAGACATTTTTTTAGCTTTGAAATTGTCGTTTGTTTAATCTTAACAGTGTTATTCAACTCAACTAATTGACCACTCATCGTGTCAAGTGAATCCTCTTGTTTTTAAATCTTTTTCGTATATTGTCTGTCATTATCATAAAGAGAAGCAACCTTGATCCGCAATTGTTCGTTTTCTTTCTCAAAATTTTCACACTTTGCTTTATACGATGTGAGACTCATTTGATCCCAAGTATCCCAATACATGATGAAAAAATCCGTTACACTCGATTAATTAACTCTAACTCACCCAGCTAGTTTCTTGGCTTCCGTTAGTAATGTTGAGTAAAAAGGATGAACGATGAAATGTACTGTAATTATCACTTCGAGGGTATAATGTCTCAAACTGAAAACAAGCATTCCGATAAAAAAAAAAAAATATCCCACTGTGTGTTTCGAACACTGGTCTATTGCGTGAGGACGTTAACAATCATAAACCCTGGTTTTATCAATACTTAAAAATTGCTTTTGACCCTTTTAAAGTGAACCTTTCTATCTTATTACACCGTTTCAAAAGTTTTATGACCCCTTATACTTATTAAACCCTTTCAAAAGTTTAATGAACCCTTAGATATGCTTGAACCCTCCTTGTTTTTGAGCCTTGGTTTTTATCTTTGCTAATTTACGTATGCATGGAATCATATATTGGTCTTCTTCCTCATTTAGTAATGCAACGTAGGTTTAAGGTTAAGATTGTTCGCGGTTTTGTTTCGTGATGATCAAGCAAAATGAAGCACGTTAAGATGATGGTACAACAATCGCGATACTATTGATGTTATCGAAAGGTCGTTCGGAACCTGTTAAAATCTGACACTCGAAACACGCTGGTTTTTCAAATATCTTCGCTGATTAAAGTGATTCTCGCCTGTTTTGACAAAAAAAAAACAAAAACAACAAAAAACAGACACGCCTGAATAACCGCTTGATATCCAAACTGATTGTCGCCCGAGTGAATAACAGAACTCGCCTAATAGACAACTTGATTTCGCCTGAGTGAAAAAATGATTGTCGCTTGATTTCCAAAGATGATTATCGCCTGATGAAAACTAGAACTCGCCTGATGTGTAACCAACACAACAACACAGGCGACTTTGTTACCTTTTCCACCTTCTGAACCAAAAAATAAGCTCAAGACTATTTCTCTTCCACGTTACACAATAAGCTCAAACTATTTAGCGAAAACAAGCTAGTAGATAATCAAAACTAATAAGCTTTTCACGTCATGTTTAAAGATCGAATCAAATAAAAACGTTTTTGACGTGTAAATTAAGTGTGTGTAGAGAGAGAATTTTTCTAATTTTTTCTTTTCTCAAATGATATTGATACAAATGAGTTGGTTCTGGTTGTTACATCACAATGGATAGTCTATGACCTTATTTATACTTAGTGATGTGGCTAAGTATAAATAAATTACACTTATAGTCCATATACTATTCGCTAGTATTTATTTGAGTCCTAATCTATTTATTTCATATTATTACATCAACAATGTGAAATCTATCTTCAATTCCAACAGGCCATATACACGAACAGGATATGTGATTTATTTTATTATTTGAATCCGAACCGTACAAACGGGTAACCGAACATGCGAGCTAGCCTAAATGAGCAGATAATTAAAATGAGCGGCTACTCGTGATTCGGTTAATGATTAACCAGTTTGGACGTTTAATCGAGTTTAAGCTTACGAACAATAACATGATTTAAAAAATAAAATGTCATTTTAGTAAAATTAAATAATATTAAATTGATTGAAGTTATAATAAGTTATCTTAGTAAAATGTCATAATAAACTTATTAACAAAAAATCATTATATGACGTTTATAGGTTATGATCATACTAATATGTCTTCCAGATATTAAGTAAATGCTTACATTAGGTTTGAAGAAAGGCATTATATAATGAAAGTTGTGCAATAATATTAAATACGGTTCGACTTGGTTAACAATGAAAGTTGTACATTTTTAAGTCCTTCAACTTTCCTCGTTTTTGCACAGGTACAAAACTTCTCTTTACTTTACACCGTTTGTCTTCATGCAATATTTTTTTTAAGATCAGACCTACAACACAATGTTTTAAGTTTTATTGTATCATGGATATAGGTT
The DNA here is from genome assembly GCA_026074375.1 of Tanacetum coccineum. Lineage (NCBI taxonomy): Eukaryota > Viridiplantae > Streptophyta > Magnoliopsida > Asterales > Asteraceae > Tanacetum > Tanacetum coccineum. The sequence continues at coordinate 14,337 of BQNB010102172.1, forward strand.
TCCAAAGATGTTTACAAAAGAAAACAAAGTATGGGAAATCAAGTGAAGGTCGAATTATCATCCTGTTCACTTGAATCTTTTGATTCAATTTGTTAATTTACCTTTTTAAATCTCTTTTACAATGTTCAACAAAGAATCATTAACCCATTCTACTTTGCACCAATAAGCATTCCAAAGACTAGTGATGTGAGTTTGTTTTCTTTTTAGTAATATAGTTGAAGCTAACTAAAAAACTAAGATATTTTTGCCTATCTTGCATTATTTAAAAAACAAAAACAAAAACAACACAGAGAAGTGTCGGGAGCATTCATTATACATATTGCTTACGATTTCTTTCATTGTCCAAAATAGTTTAAGAATGTTACCATTAATAGTCAATTGTCGATGTCGCAAACTTAGTGTCTCTACTCATCTATAACTTCACAAGGTTTTACAAACCAGATTTCTTATTTTGTAAATTAATATCACAAGTGCATTCTTTCACTTACCAAAGTATGAGAATTTGGAAATAATTTGTTTACTTTTAACAGTTTTTTACCGTCTTCATAAAGGGATCGTTAACACAATGTATTTTTTAACCTATAAGCATCAAGATTGGTTTGAGGTGTATTACTTTTAATATAGTTATAAGCTACGAAAAAATGGTGGAATTCTTTATATACTTGCTTGCCTATCTTGCATATTATCTAAAACCAAGGACTAAAAGTGCTATTTAGACTGGTAAAATTGACTTTTTGAGTCAACCAACTTACCTTTACTCTTTGTAACTCCAGTACCCATTTTGATTGCATTCAGTCACACTCACGCCTAAACTTTCAAAGACTTCCTCCATCCAATTGGTAAACTGTAAATTTTAATATACTCTGTTAATTACTTTTAGTATCATCTCATTTTATAGCGTTACAATACAAGTATCGATCCAATGGGTTAGATGACTTAACTCAAAACTTTATGCAAGTCATTTTACTTTTTATCTATTGTTTCATTTTGTATGTGCTCATCTTATGGTTTATTGGTTTTAAATAATTTAACGTTCAAATGAGTGAAACGTGGATGGATTGGATAGGTAGGTACATGACTTTCTTTACTACCAAGTACAACTTAGGCCATATTGTGAATTTGAATCTCACACCATTTACTCAAGTAGTTGGTGATTCATTAATGGTAGTACATATATTAATTTCTCATTTCAAGAAGTATCATTTAATAGCTTCTCACCTAACAATTTTAATACACTTTGTAGTTGGTTTAGTAGTAATATATTCATGAATAAATTACCAGAATAACACCACCAACATCACAAGTGTGTGATGGAGCAATCTATGGTGTGGTTGATGGAAAGACGTACTCGGCTTCTCAAACCTAGGTGTGGGGATATAACAATCAACAAATCCCGGTGTCAGCGGGGTTCAAACGGCGTCGAAGAAAGACGAACTCGGTTGCGTGCAAAATGCTCGGTCGAACAAATCTCTGGCATCGACTCCGCAAGTGTCATGTGGCGTGGACTGCCGGACCCGTTTGAAGCCCTAAATATGAGTTTGTAACATTAATTAATATTCAACAAAACAAAATGTATTAAACAAAAAATCACATAAATATACCTGCGTGTTTTGAAATTCACTAAAGTCTTTTTTCTTCTGGTACTGGTTCTTGCCTCCTGCCTCGAATCTCCTACATTAATTTTTATAACCAAATAAATAACAACTATTAATTAATATTTATGTATAACCTCAACAATTAACGTAACTATTTGCCTGCAACTCATCATCTAATTGTTTAATCTTCACATCTTGTGCCGCTATCTTCTCATCGTGTGCCAATATGTGCCGATAAATGTCGATGGGACCAACATTCCGGCTAAATTGTGGTTTACCGGGGGCGGTATCACCAAGACGTCCGAATTCGATACCCTGGTTCAATGCATTGCTTGCAACCACCAAAGGCAAAGGACCACCATTTCATCAAGTTAAATCTGGGTGTCTAGGTGCATTAACCTTTACAAAAAAAGGACAATAAGGTAGCGGAAATTGAATACATAACTACAAAAACATCATATTCATATAGCAATAAATTGAGTGCAAAATGAAAACTCACAACAAATTGTTCATCAAAATTCCCTGCAAATTATGTCTATAAAATGTTTTTTTTAACATCAAACAACTATTTTATGGTAAGTTGTTTCACGAAAAAATAAGCTTGCACGCATATTGGGAATATCTCCAATACTCACGTCAACAAAATAAGACTTTTGGTTCACATTTGATACCATTATACTATAAGGGTAAATTTGTAATTTAAAACTCAAAACTAAATATATAATGTATAAAAAAACACACATATCACACACTTCGAAGGTGAAAAACTAACATCCTCTCCGATCAACAACCTCCTATCCTAACCACCACTACACTACCCAATTATCATCGTTCGGACCACCGTCGTTCGAACCACCGCCGTTCAAACCACCAATACATCATCAAACATGAAGAACATGACCGAAGAATCTGACGGAAAACCACTGTCAAACACTGTCTCCGGTATACCGGATCCTGAAAACCACCTCGACACGGTGGCGGAATCGGCTAATTCTGCCGTGAGATCTGCTCGTAACATAGGTTAAATTCTTACACTTTCATTATTCACATGTTTCTATCATTGCGCAACTAATTGATTCAAGTTTATAATTCGATATATATAGGGGCGCGTTCAAGTGAGAAGGTTAATTTTTGTGAGAAGAAAAGAAGGGATCCTAGCCTTCCATCCATCCCTTTTTTTTCAATCTAAAGGCTTAGATTAATCTACAAATTACACTAAATATGAGTATAAGGGTAAATTTGTAATTTAAAACTCAAAACTAAATATATAATGTATAAAAAAACACACATATCACACACTTCGAAGGTGAAAAACTAACATCCTCTCCGATCAACAACCTCCTATCCTAACCACCACTACACTGCCCAATTATCGCCGTTCGAACCACCGTCGTTCGAACCACCGCCGTTCGAACCACCGCCGTTCAAACCACCAATACATCATCAAACATGAAGAACATGACCAAAGAACCTGACAAAAAACCACTGTCAAACACTGTCTCTGGTATACCGGAGACTGAAAACCACCTCGACACAGTGGCGGAATAGGCTAATTCTGCCGTGAGATCTGCTCGTAACATAGGTTAAATTCTTACACTTTCATTATTCACATGTTTATATCATTGCGCAACTAATTGATTCAAGTTTATAATTCGATATATATAGGGGCGCGTTCAAGTGAGAAGGTTAATTTTTGTGAGAAGAAAAGAAAGGATCCTAGCCTTCCATCCATCCCCTTCTTTTTTCAATCTAAAGGCTTAGATTAATCCACAAATTACACTAAATAGAAGGTGAAAAACGAACATCCTCTCCGATCAACAACCTCCTATCCTAACCACCACTACACCGCCCAATTATCGCCGTTCGAACCACCGTCGTTCGTACCACCGCCGTTCAAACCACCAATACATCATCAAACATGGAGAACATGACCGAAGAATCTGCCGGAAAACCACTGTCAAACATTGTCTCCGGTACACCGGAGACTGAAAACCACCTCGACACGGTGGCGGAATTGGCTAATTCTGCCGTGAGATCTGCTCGTAACATAGGTTAAATTATTACACTTTCATTATTCACATGTTTCTATCATTGCGCAACTAATTGATTCAAGTTTATAATGCATACCAACTGTTTGTTGAAATGCCTGAACCAATATTGCGCAAGCTGTGAACGTCATTTGCTAATTCAGGACTGTTATTTTAGTTGTCTTAGTACATATGGTTATGCTTTCTTATTTACAGATTTAGTTTTCGCTCGACAAAGGTATAGAGGATCATGTTACTTTTGCTTGACTTGTTCTTCACTCTATTATTAATAGAGGATTGGTATTCGTCATGTTACTTTTGCTTCGCATATCTCTTTTTAGTTTAAGAATCTCATTTAAGTTTAGTTAAAATATCTCCGCGCGTGAAAATATAGGAGATATTTTTCTTCATGCTTGAAAATATAAGAGATATTTTTTTTCACGCGTGAAAATATATGAGATATTTTTCTTCACGCGTGAAAATATAGGTGATATTTTTCTTCACGCGTGAAAATATAGAAGATATTTTTCTTCACGTGTGAAAATGTAGGTGATATTTTTTTTCACGCGTGAAAATATAGGAGATATTTTTCTTTACGCATGAAATATAGGTGATATTTTTCTTCACGCGTGAAAATATAGGAGATATTTTTCTTTACGCATGAAATATAGGTGATATTTTTCTTCGCGCGTGAAAATGTCCAGAAATTGCAACAATCTCCAGATAACTAGTGGGCGGTGTTCAAATGTGTGGTTAAATTGATATAGCTATCTGAAGTCCTAATAATTAGTTTTTAGTGTTTGGATGAAAACTATTATGATAACTGCATCTAATTACTTAGGGAAACACAGTTAAGGAAAGGATTTTGATAAGTCTTGTAAATGATCTGAAGAATGAACAACTTACTACTCATGAAGACAAGGTATTAAGTTCTTTAGTTTGTTTGCGACATTTCCAGACAACAGAAAACGATCTCGAAAGCAACATTTCTCCTATGTATCCAATGTAATGTACTCTTGTAGGAGAATGTATCCTTAGTCATATCAGATACTCTATCAAGTATGTTGGAACAGATGTAAATAGGTTTGAAGTGTTTTCAGTTTGTAACGGGAATGCCTCTCAGTAATACTGTCAATTAGATATTTGCGAGAGAATCAATACTTTTCTGAAATGCTGTTATGGTTAAGAGCAACAAGTAGAAAAAGGGAGAAATGTTAACATAATAATAAGATGAAGACATTTATTTTATTTGAAGGTTGAGATAAGACTGCAAATGCAGCTTCTCATCATTCATACACAATGCACTGATAAGTGCCACCAGGAAAAGGGAAAACATAACAATGTTCTCCTTTCATTTACAAAGAGAAGCTAAAACCCAAGGAGGAGGCTCAAATGCTCTTCGGGCGTGAAGGACTGACAAGTTATCTAACAGCAAATCAGCGCCCTTCTGCCATGGTATCACTACACTTTCTTCCTCCAAGATTTTCAGGCCATCGTGTATGACATGTGCTGGTAATGGTCTGCCATCCCCAAAAGTAACCGCCTTATCTGGGTCGTTTGCTTGCATCTTCTTTACCAGTATAAGTTGCCACCATGCTGTTAAACCATATTTTTCTTTGCCTCGTTTCATCAAATTTGATTGCTGGAACAAATCCCATAACTGTTTTTACACCATCGTCTGTTCACTCTAGAGTCATTCCAAGTTTTCCAACCCTGCAATTCACAATTAAACTTTTATCAGAACTTAAGGTAATCAAGATACAGTTCTGTAGGATAGACGTAAGTGCTTAATTGGAGACCTTTCTTCAGCTATGGATTTGTCTTTGGTCATGAATGTGGACACCCATCCATGACCAATTGGTGACAAAGGCTCATCACCTTCTCCTAGTACTCTTGTATAGATCAACCCGTGTTCTTCCAGTCGATCAACGAATTCAGGGTATGTCTGTTTCATCTTATCGTATATCATATGGCTTAGTACTATTGGCGTTTCTCACCTAATTTTCGGTTCCACTTCACAAAAGAACACCTTCAATGAGAACTTGGGGATCTGTTGCAATAAAGGTATTTTACTTCATTCGTTACATCTTTTATTAAACACAAATTATCAAGCAATTGATTGTACTAAATATATACCAAAATCCTAAAAAACTGCTTATCGGACTCTAAAATACACAGAAAAACAGTTCAAATAATCAATCCCAAACACCCCTTATCACATGGTCATGTTCATTGTTCTGACAAAAGAAAGTCGTGAATCAGATTATTTAAAAAACTTGGTACATTGATACTTGAATTGGAGAAACAGTTACGTGAATGTTACGTGAACTGAAGGCTGATAAACGTGAAAATTATAGGGATGCAAACTTTTTACAAGCAGTTGAGGCTCTTAGACGTCTTTTTTCCGGGTATTCATGGTCGTATCACTGAACTTTGCAGGCCAACTCAGCAAAAATATAATCTTACTGTCGCTGGTGCTATGGGCAGATTATGGATGATGATATTGTTGATAAAGACCACACAGAAATAGAATGTTTCAAGGTAATAACATTAAAAAAGTGTTACTTTGATTGATTCAGTCTAGCTATGATCCTCTAAGCTCGAAAGCAACGAAGATGACAGATTGCTAAGATTATTGGAGAAGAATGGAAGAACATGACAGAGAAGCAAATAGCTTCGTATGAAAAAGTTGCAAAGCAGAAAAACAAAAGTATACGCAAGAAATGGAGGTTTGTAAGCAGAATAAAGAGGGAGAAGCTGAAAATGGCAAGAAGGAAGATGAGGTTTTGAAAATCCTAAAGTAGGAAGCTTTATAGTTTCTTAAAAAAAGAGAGAAAACGGAAACCATCATTAAGGTTTATGTTCCTAGTTCTGATGTGTTTGTTGAATTCCCGATGAAGGTCTTCGTGGCTTTAATTAATTGAGTTTTTATTTATGCTGTTGCAGAAAACGAAAGATGATAAGAATAAGAAAAAGGAAGAGAAGAACAAGAAGGTCGTTGATTCTAACAAGCCTAAACGCCCTGTGTATTGTTTCCTTATTTTCACGTATCCTATTTGTATACAATTTAATATTGAAGCACATAACAGGTTCTTTGAAGCGTATATTTACTGATACCTATCTGAAGATATAAACTAAAAAGTTAGATAATCATCTTTTTTGCATAATGCATTAAAGAAACCAAGAAGGAGTTATCAAAAGAGAAGCCAGGAATCAACAATGCCCAAGTCAGTGCTCTCATTTCGGTAAAGTGGAAGGTACACTCCCACCTTTCTGTGCAGATTGTTTAGTAGCTGAAATTTGTGCAGAATTATGAATTCAAAATGGTGTTTGGTTGCTGGAAATTTTGTGTGAAAAAGGAATTTTAAAGGGTTGTTTGGTTGCCTAAATAATCTGTGCAGAAACAGATAATAGCATCATACTTAGCTATACGAAAGCTACCTATAAGTTTTATGTGCCCTTCTATAGTGGATGTTGTTTCTGTTAACTCTAATATGTTTCAAACTTTATCTTTCACCAGTCTGCGTGTATTAAGTATGATTTACATAATGATATTACTAAAGTAATTTCTAAGGTAAGCAATAAGCATCAGGCGACTTCTGATGTATTTGGTCCATTTTTAGCTTTGTTTCTTATATAATCCATTACCAATAGTAGAGAACCTGAATTGACACCTGTTTTCATGTAAACGGGTGACGTTGACACTTGTGTTTCACATAATCTCCACTTTCATGTAACAACATGTCATACACTTCATCACGTACAAAATAAGTGTCCAACAATAGGGAGATAATTACTGGTTATTGGGCACTTATCTGCAAAACATACTTATTTTTTGCTTTTTTTGTCAGATGATGTAATCTCTCAATCTCATCTGATAATTTATCTCTCATAAACCTTACATTTCGGTTTTTAATGTTTTAAAAGGGCTTAACCAACTACCAATCCATTCTAACTTCCCGGTAATTAGAACTAACTTCCCTAATGATTCCACGAATTATGACCCACGACTATGAAATCCAACTTCCAGATATGCATCTCACTTAAGAAAATGTAGTCACGATAAGGCAAGTTTCCTGCTCATTGGTGTGCCTATAATAAGAATGCTGATGTGCGGTATTCGTATTTGGATGATGGTTCTTTTGACTGATCAGTTCTGCTGCAGTGGTTTTGATGCAGTTTTATCCTGAGTTGGATACTTAGTCGTGTTATGTGGGCTGGTTACGTGTTTTAGCTTAAATTTATAATATAGACAGAATGCTCTAGCTTAGATTGAATGTTACTATTGTGTCAGTCATCTATTGTGGCCATGGGACTTGTCCATCGCAAGCCATTGTTCGAATATTTTTTGTATTTCTTGGTGCTAACATACATTTCCCAATTTACCCGAAAAAAATTAACTACAACAAAAAACGAGTGACTAATTAAAAAAAACCTTAGAATAGGCAACCAAAGATTGGAGATAATGTTGAGTCTTTGAACTTCAAAATCATCACAAACATTCAAAATTTAGAACTGATTAGAATGCGGAAATAGCGTTCAACTTTTGTGCCTTATATGCACAAGCAAAGATATTATACCTCTTCTACAGCCCTTTCAAAACATCAGAATGCCTCGTCAAACAGAATCTTAGCTTCATCATGGTTACTTGTTAGAAATGCATTTGCGGTGTTAGCATTTCCTAAGCACCAACGAGCCTCATGCTTTGCAGGGTTGATAGACAACGCCTCGTCTAGCCTTGACACAACCTCTGCATTTCGTTTAATCATTGTGAGCCAAACATAAAAGTTCTTAAACGAGGATTAAATAAGCATAAGCAAACTGTAACAGTACCTACAAAGCATCTTTTTTGACACGTCCATAGTTCCATTTTGGGATAGTTCCAATAGTGCTCCGCCCCACCTTGTTAAATTCTGTAATGACGTAATAATGTAATTTCTTGTCTCTAAGGACGTCGTAATGTTTGACGTTTTTGAAAAACAGGAAATGGATGATTAAGGTAAAAGGTAGTGTTGGTTCAAATAAAATTTCGTAACAAATTTTGTGATCCATTGTGAATCGATTCCATATGTATCCATTGACACCAAGGGGTGTTTGCGTAAACTTACTTTTGGGCTTATGAGCTTATTCGACTCAGCTTAGTATTCATAAGCCCATTTTTCAACTTAATTTTTACTTATGAGCTTATACGACTTAGAGATGGAAAATAAGCTCAATGAGCCCGGAAAAATGGTCTTATGATATATACAAGTGAAACCATATAAAGCTCATAAGCCCAAAACTAAGCTTAAACAAACTCCCCTAAATGATTAGTTATATATGTAACAGATTTAATTTTTAGCAAAACAACCAATGTAGTGATGCAATTTGTTATGAACCAATGTTGTATGTTTCTTGACTTTTATCGACTATTTCATATAAGTGTAAATCGCTATGAATTGATGCTCTCTGTACTTATTGACACAACGATTACTTTTCTCCGTAAGTGATTTAGTTCTAAATTAAATGATTTACATATACAGATGGTTATGAATTAATGCTATATTGTACTTGTTGATCCGATGACTCTCCGAGATGTTTGTTTTATCTTATATGTGGGCTTATGAGCTTATCTAATTTTGGCTTCAGATAAGCATATAAGCTTAAACCAACACCCCCTCAATGTAAATAAGTACTAATAGCATAACCAATTACACAGATCACTTCACTTACCGCTATCAAATACAGATAAAAACTAATAATCAGTGTCAATAACCAAATTATAAATCCTTTGCAGGTTGCAAGTATTGTCCCGCTAAAAGGTGGGCCTCCTCCCAAGTATTCTTATAGGACACAATTGGTAACCGAGAACTATCAAGTTTTTTTTAGAACGGCTGTTAGTTGTTAAGGTCCATCCAATTGGACAGTATAGTGTACCTAGACCCGCCTGTACTTCCTCATATTCCTCATGAAGGGGTAAAAGTCCCAGGTGAGACTCGAACTTGAGACCTCCCCTAGCCAAACATCCCCTCCCCAAGCCCCTAAGGAATCTTGGTGGCCAACTGAGCTAACCCAGTTGGTTGAGAACTATCAAGTTGTTTGATCCAAGTTATATAATTCATTATGAATCAGGCTGCTGTAATCATTTTTCCACACACGTTTGTGTACTCGAATTCTGAATGTAGTCATACACATTTTGTTTGTCTTCTATCTACACCTCATAATTTTCAAAGCTTAAACAATATGTGCTCATAATTTTCACGCGCGAAGATGTTTATACAAAACTTACACACAAACATGTATAGATCTAAAGAGATCTAGAGAGAGAAAGTTAGAGAGAGAGAATAGTTGAGAGAGAAAAGGAAAAC
>BQNB010102173.1:0-20279 GCA_026074375.1 Tanacetum coccineum
AAGATCAACAAGTGGTATCAGAGCTGGTTGAAAAGCTTTGAATAAGAAGAACCTATTTTTATATACAAGGTCTTTTGCTAAAAGATATGGATCAAGATTTTGCACACATGGTGGTTGCATCCAAAGTTCCCATGCTCAAATATGGTGAGTATAAGATCTGGAGGATGAGGATTGAACAATATATCTAGATGATAGACTATGCACTGTGGGAAGTAATAGATAATGGTGCAACCTTGCCAAAAATAAAAATTATAGAAGGAGTTATGACAGAGATGCCTATTACTACTGCTAAAGAAAAGGCTCAAAGAAGATTAGAGGTGAAAGCTAGAAGTACTTTAATGATGGGCATTCCCAATGAACATCAGTTAAAGTTTAAATCTATAAAGGATGCTAAGAAGTTGTTAGAAGCGTTAGAAAAGAGATTAGTGGGAATGCAACTACTAAAAAGACTCAAAGGAATCTCTTAAAGCAGCAATATGAAAACTTCACTGCTCTAAGCTCAGAGATGCTTGATTAAACTTTTGATAAGCTTTAAAAGCTTGTGAGTCAGTTGGAGCTTTTGGATGAAAAGATTTCACAAGAAGATGTTAATCAAAAGTTATTAAGAAGTTTGCCACCTGAGTGGAACACACATGTTGTTTTGTGGAGGAATAAAGCTGATTTAGATACAATGAGTATGGATGATCTCTACAACAACCTCAAGGTGTATAAACCAAAAGTTAAAGGGATGTCTAGCTCAAGTTCAAGCACACAAAACATGGCTTTTGTGTCCTCTTCAAATAACAACACTAGCAGTACTAATGAAGCAGGTAATACTACTCATGAAGTTTCTACTGCTAGCACTCAAGTTAATACTGCTAATTCAACAAATATTGATAACTTGAGTGATGTTGTTATTTGTGCATTTTTTGCTAGTTAACCAAATAGTCCTCAACTTGTACATGAGGACTTGCAACAAATCCATCCAGATGACATGGAAGAGATGGATTTAAGATGGAAAATGGCCATGTTAACTATGAGGGCAAGAAGGTTTTTAAAGAATACATGAAGGAAGCTTACTGTTAATGGCAATGAGACTATTGGTTTTGATAAGTCCAAAGTGGAGTGCTACAACTGCCACAAGAGGGGACATTTTGCTAGGGAGTGCAGAGCTACAAGAAATCAAGACAACAAGAACAAAGAAAGCTCAAGAAGGAGTGTGCCTGTGGAAATATCTACTTCCATAGCTTTGGTGTCATGTGATAGTCTTGGTGGATATGACTGGAGTGATTAAGTAGAGGAAGGGCCTAATTATGTACTCATGGCTTTCTTACCTTCGAATTCTAACTTAGAGGTATCCCATGATTCTGTTTGTTCAAAATCTTGTTTGAAAACTATTGAATATCTTAAATCTCAAAATGATCAACTATTAAAAGATTTAAAGAAATATGAGTTAATGGTTCTAGGTTATAAGACAGGCTTAAAGTCAGTGGAAGAAAAACTTAAAGTTTATAAAGCAAATGAGTCTATTTATTTACAAGATATTAAGGGCTTAAAATTTGAAATTCATATAGGAGAAATAACTATTAGAGAGCTTAGGAAGAAGCTTGAAATAGTTCAAAAAGAAAAAGATGGCATTCAACTTAATGTAGATAAATTTGATCATGCATCTAAAAGTTTAAATAAGCTCATAGAGAGTTAGATAGTTGACAATTGCAAGAAAGGTTTAGGCTATGAAAATTATAATGCAGTTCCACCTCCCTACACAGGAAATTTCATGCCTCCAACACTTGACTTATCTTTTACTGGTTTAGATGAGTTTGGTAATGAGCCTGCAGTTAAGAACTGTAAATCTATGTCTAGTGAAGAAGAGTCTAAGGTAGTTAGGAAGAATGATGATGCCCTAATTATTGAAGAATGGGTGTCAGATGATGAGGAAAAGGATGTGTCTCAGCCTAAAATTGAAAAGAAAACAGTTAGGCCTAGTATTGTTAAGAAAGAGTTTGTCAAATCTAAACAACAAGAAAAATCTACTAGGAAAACTGTTAAACAAGTTAAGCATCATAGGCAAAACACTCACAGTCCAAGAGGCAATCAAAGAAATTAGAACAATATGATGTCTCAAAAACTAGGAAACAATTTTGAGATGTTTAATAAGGCATGTTATGTGTGTGGAAGCTTTGATCATTTGTAGGTTGATTGCAGTTACCATCAAAAACAGTTTCAAAATCAAAGGATGGTAAAACCTGTTTGGAACAATGCTCAAAGGGTGAATCATCAAAACTTTGCTAAAAAGACTCACCCATGTGCTAAAAAGAACTTAGTTCCAAGAGCAGTACTAATGAAGTCTAGTTTAGTATTAGTTAATACTACTAGACAAGTTAATGCTGCTCGCTCAAAAATAACAGTGAATGCTGCTAGACCAATGTCATATCTTTCTAAAATAGCACATTCAACTGTTAAGAGTCCCATTCATAAGAACACAACATTTAAAACAATAATATTAATCAAAGGGTTAATATTGTTAGGGATACAAATTTTAATACTACTAGGCCAAAAGCAGTAGTTAATGTTGTTAAGGGAAATAATTTTAATGCTGTTAAGGCCTCAGCTTGTTGGGTTTGGAAACCAAAGCATAAAGTTTTAGACCATGTTTCTAAACACAACAATGCATCAATCACCCTAAAAAAGTTTGATTATATTGATGCACAAGGCAAATCCAAGTCAGTGATGGCTTGGGTCCCCAAAAGAAACTGATTTTCTTACCTAATGTGTAGGGCAATCCACAAATGGATTTACAGGATCAAGGAGTGATTGATAGTGGATGCTCAAGGCACATGACTGGGAACATGTCCTATCTTACAAACTATGAAGAGATAGATGAAGGATATGTTTCTTTTAGAGGGAACCCTAAAGGAGGGAAAATCACAGGAAAAGATAACATTAAAACTGGTAATCTAGATTTTGAAAATGTGTATTTTGTGAGAGAGTTAAAGTTTAATCTCTTTAGTGTCTTACAAATGTGTGATAAAAAGAATAGTGTTCTTTTTAATGACAATGAATGTGTTGTTTTATCTCCAAACTTTAAGTTAATTGATGAAAGTCAAGTTTTACTTAGAGTTCCTAGAAAGAACAATATGTATAGTGTTGATTTAAAGAACATAGTTCCTAAAGGAAGTTTAACTTGCCTTTTTAAAAAAGCCACATCTGATGAATCTAAACTTTGGTATTGAAGGCTAGGTCACTTAATTTTTAAAACCATGAATAAATTGGTTAAGGGAAATCTTGTAAGAGGTTTACCTTTCAAACTTTTTGAAAATGATCAAACATTTGTTGCTTGTCAAAAGGGCAAGCAGCACAGATCCTCTTGTAAGTCCAAGGCAGAGAACTCAATTAGTCTTCCTTTACATTTGTTGCATATGGACTTGTTTGGTCCAACATTTGTAAAAAGCCTTATGAAGAAAATGTATTGCCTAGTTGTCACAGATGATTACAGTAGGTTTACATGGGTTTTCTTTCTAGCTAATAAGGATGAGACTAGTGGCATTCTTAAGTCCTTTATGTTGGGATCTGAGATTTGATGATTACAAAACTAAATATGCAAGATTGAAGAAAGATGAAACAACAAGGACTTAATGTAAAATATTAAGTTAGCTTCCTATGTAAGCTATCCATCCATAGAAAACTAGAGCTCTCCTAATGAGAGTCTAGATAGTTAGATAGCAAGTCGACTGATGAGAGTTGAATCGTACACCATAGTTAGTTGGTGTAGCCTCAAATTATAGTTAGGGTAATAGGGAAACGTTCAATAAAGAAAACATTGTGATAACTTTGATTGTGTTCTTTATTATCCCGCTGCGTGTTATCAATCATTGTTATTGTTCATCCTAGATATATAAGATCTAATTAATCTTGAGCTTAAATCGATCTTATCAATTGGTATCAGAGCCTCGTGGCTCTCGATCTAGGACATTACAAGGTTAGTTTTATCTACACAATTTATTATTTTCTAATTTTTAGTGATTTGCAAATTCGGTGATATTAGGGTTTTCACAAAACCCTAATTTGGTAATTCTGAAATCAAAAGACACAAGGGATTTCTTGCCACCAATATACAATTATTTTTGGCTAAAATAAACTCTAAATCATCCTCTCTATCTTAATTGGTATGTAATACGATTTTGAGTTTTGGTTTTCTTTCTTAAATTGGTGACTACATGGTTATTCTTTAGATCTTTATTGATCTATTCTTTTTAAGAAATCCCAAAACAGCTGCTACCCTATACCATGAATATATCTTAATGTTACAATAGGGCTTTACCGATTGTAATATTTATAGGGGTATGTTGTTTATTCTCATCAAGATCTCTTCATGTCATGGTTAGTGGATCAAGGTGCTGGTGGTATATCAGAACACTTAGGGTTTCAACTGTTTAAGGGTTTTATGCTTCATGAAGACATTAAATTAGGATTTGGCTGCTATTTCACTTAACCAACCTGTTGGTTTTGATTCGGTTCGCAGTAATCATGTGATTTGTTGTCAGATCTTATGGTGATGCTCATATGGTTCTATTCGTGGTTCAAGGTTCTTTGTTCTTCTTGCCGTGAGAAGTTAGGGTTTAATATTTGGTTTCTTTTAGAAAACCCTAATGAACAGCTGCTGTGTACATTGCCTGGTGTGTGTGTGGAGAGATGTTTGTTTTTGTTCATATTTATAGCGATGGTGATATACAGGCTGTTCATATTATATGGAGAACAAAGAGATCTCGTGTTAATGAATGAGGGGATCTGTTATAAGAATGAAAAGAAAGAAAATGATTTGGTTATTCGTGAGTAAATATGGAAGCGATTCTTGATGTTGCTGACTTTTGAAATTGTTTCCATATATTATAAAAGGTATTGGCTATGATCTGGCAATAGATGTTATGGTTAGTGATCGTGGTTGAATGAGAAATCCCTAATATTTAGGGATTGTGATTTATTCCCAAAATAAAACTTCCCGTATATTCAGCAGGTTTATTGGAGAGTATTGTTTAAGCTACTGATTTTATGGAAGGATATATTCCCATGATTTGTGCTCCTGGTTACTGGTCATAGGTATTAAAACTGTTAGGATTAAAACAATTTTTAGTACTGCTTAGTTTGTTGATTAGTACTGCTTGAAGCAGTTTATACTGCTAGGGTATTTGTTTTTAGTACTGCTGGTATCTCATTAATACTGCTTGCCAAATGTTTGTACTGCCAGAATCTATGACAAAATAGCAACGACTCAGTGACAGTTAAAAGTGTCACTAATGGCTTGGGAGGAAGGAGACCAGAGTTAGCCTAGTGACAGTTTGGTGACAGATTATTTGTCGCTAACAGATTATTGTGACAGTTTAGTTAATACCGCTGGGCTTATTTGTTTATACTGTTAGCATTGTCCGATATGGGACAACATGCATGTTTGGATCTCAGATAGAACTGTTTCTAACAACAGTTTATTCTTATTGATTTTATGGCTCGGTTTAGAGATTTATTAAAGAGGTAATTACGAAGACAATTAAATATTGCTTATTTGATGTTGTAGTTGAGTTTCACAGATGCGTGTTCTTATCATATCTTAAAGTCGTGTTTATGATAGGACATCGACTTTAAAGATAACTTGTTCGTGCTTACAATGGTGTGACAAAGACTTGTCAAAATCTAGCAAAAAGTGTGTGATTTTTCTTATAGGTGCTCAATGCTCACATTTGCTATCACTTAGTATGTGTCTCATAGAAGATCAAGGTTTTGTCAAGAGGTTGCGGTCTACTTATATTCCACAGATTTATTTATAAGTTCGACGTCACGTGGATAGTGCAAGACATAAGACACAAGTTTGGGAGATTCAACTTCTTTATCAAATTCGTTATACTCAGTTTTCTTCATCAGTGATCACTACATAGAGCTTACAGAGTTCGAGATTCAAGATATGGTAAACATATAGGTTTCAGGGGAAGCTTATTGATTAAATATTTAACCATCTACATGCACCACTTGAGGGGAAGTGATTCGTTACTACTGCTAGTCATTTATTACTACTACTAGTTTATATTTCTACTACTCAAAGTCATTTTTCGTATTATGCTTCATGGCGGGTATTTTGAGTATAGAAGGCTGGATTAGTAGTTGTGGTATATGGTTTGTAGCTGTTATGATCCAAGTTGTATTTCTACAGAAGACCCCTATTGGATGATTACAAAAATGGGAAGAAGACTACAAGATATATGGTTTGCAGCTTATTTATGTGTGGTGGCATGTTCAAGAAGATCTTAAGTCAAGGGGAAGCATTGAAGGTTGTTTCATGCATGAAGATTGTTTTGTAATATCAAATAAGGGAAGATTGTTGGGATTTGAGATTTAATGATTACAAAACTAAATATGTAAGATTGAAGAAAGATGAAACAACAAGGACTTAATGTAAAATATTAAGTTAGCTTCCTATGTAAGCTATCTATCTATAGAAAACTAGAGCTATCCCAATGAGAGTCTAGATAGTTAGATAGCAAGTCGACTGACGAGAGTCGAATAGTACACCATAGTTAGTTGGTGTAGCCCCAAATTATAGTTGGGGTAATAGGGAAACGTTCAATAAAGAAAACCTTGTGATAACTTTGATTGTGTTCTTTATTATTTTGCTGCGTGTTATCAATCATTGTTATTGTTCATCCTAGATATATAAGATCTAATCAATCTTGAGCTTAAATCGATCTTATCACTTTATAACTAGGATAGAAAATCTAGTAGATCACAAGGTTAAGATGATTAGATGTGATAATGGAACTGAATTCAAAAACAGAGAAATGAATCAGTTTTGTGAGATAAAGGGTATTTTGAGACAATATAGTGTAGCTAGAACTCCTCGACAAAATGGAGTTGCTGAGAGGAGGAATATGACACTAATTGAGGCTGCTAGGACTGTGCTAGCTGATTTTAAGTTGCCAACTACTTTTTGGGCAGAAGCAGTTAATACTGCTTGCTATGTGCAAAATAGAGTGTTAGTAGTTAAGCCTCATTACAAGATCCCATATGAACTTTTTCATGGTAGAACACCAACTTTAAGTTTTATGAGACCATTTGGGTGTCCTGTTACCATTCTTAATACCATAGATCACTTAGGCAAATTTGATGGTAAGGTTGATGAAGGTTTCTTTGTTAGATACTCTTTGAATAGTAAAGCCTTTAGAGTATTCAATAGTAGAACAAGGATAGTGGAAGAAAACTTGCATATTTGGTTTAGTAAGAGTACACCTAATTTTGTAGGTAGTGGACCAGATTGACTATTTGATATTGATGCACTAACAAGAACAATGAATTATGAGCCCATTGTTGCAGGTACGCAGTCTAATGGTTTTGCAGGTACAAAAGCAAGTGATAATGCAGGTCAAGCTAGAAAGGAGATAAAACATGTCAAAAATTACATTTTGCTACCATTATAGACTGATGATCCACCATTTTCCCAAGATCCAAAGAGTTCTCATGATGATGGATCCAAACCTTTAAGTGATGATGGAAGAAGGCTAATGAAGATCCAAGAAAAGATAGTAAATATAATGATCAAGAGAAGGAAGATAATGTTAATAACACTAACAATGTTAATACTGCTGGCACAAATAAGGTTAATGCTGTTGGTGGAAAAATAAGCATTGAACTTCCATTTTATCCAAATATGCCTGCTTTGGAAGACTATAACACATTTGACTTCTCAAGAGATGATGAAGATGATGGTGCAAAGGCTGACATGAATAATTTGGATACAACAATCCAAGTCAGTCCTATTCTAATTACAAGAATTCATAAAGATCATCCTCTTGATCAAGTGATTAGAGATTTGCAATCAGCTACACAAACAAGAAAGATTATGGCATTATAAGTGTTATAATAATCTCCAATCTTGCCACTCCTTTTTGAAACCGCCTCTTCACATTCTATAACTTTTGTTCTTCAATTCATAAAACCTTAAATATTAGAGTTTAAGACTTCTACCATGTGTATCCGGCTGAACTATACAACAAATACGAGCTACATGCCTTCCCAATAACATCTCAGCCATTAACTTGGTGTCTTGAAGAACCAAAAACAGCAACCTGCGAGGATTAACTCAGAAGAGCATCCCAATGAAGTACCCATAAAGCGTGTTTGTACAAAAAGCTCACACACTACTTTCGTTCTATAAGAACCTCATGTTTGGACACCCTCCTAATCAGATCCTACTTCCATTTTACTTGCATCAGGAAACAATCTACAATCGTGGTAAGCATATGTACCTTCAGCAACCCTATGCTATACCCTGAACCTGAACCAAAAATCACCCACGCTAAGGATTAGAGCCCAGCTCATCCCAATGATGATCACCAAAAAGATCACGTGATCCACCACATAACATCAGAACCCTAACAATGAAATTAGGGTTTCGATCATCCCCTCTCTCATAAACCCACACAACAGCACCAGGAAACAATGATCAGGGAACAATGAAGATGATCGAATGCAAGCAATGTGTATAAGTTTTCTTTTGTTGTTTGTTGGAAACCCAAAAGATGTTTCAAACTTGTCTTCTTCTTCAGCGAAACCCAACAGCACTAACTCGCTACTGTTTTCTTGAATGCTTCTTCACCTTGTCACGAAAGTCAAGACTGCAAGCACACCAATGGAAACTCAAAAGCCTCTGCTCAAGGATGAAGATGGTAAAGAAGTGGATGTTCATATGTATAGGTCAATGATTGGTTCATTGATGTATCTTACATCTTCAAGACCTGACATCATGTTTGTAGTGTGTGCATGTGCTAGATACCAAGTCAATCTAAAGGTTTCACATCTTAATGCTGAGAAAAGGATTTTTAGGTACTTAAAAGGTCAACAAAAATTAGACCTTTAGTATCCAAAAGATTCTCCATTTGATTTGGTAGCATACACTGATAGTGATTATGTTGGAACAAGCTTGGATAGAAAGTCTACAACAGGAGGTTGTCAATTCCTTAGATATAGATTAATATCATGGAAGTGCAATAAACAGACAGTGGTTGCAAATTCCACAACATAAGCTGAGTATGTGGCTGCTTCAAGTTGCTGTAGACAAGTGCTTTGGATTCAGAATCAACTACTTGATTATGGGTATAATTTTATGCATACCAAGATCTTTATTAACAATAACAGTACTATTTGCATAATTAAAAATCCTATTTTTCATTCAAAAACAAAGCATATAGAGACCAGAAATCATTTTATTAGAGATCGCAATGAAAAGAAATTGATTCAAATGGTCAAAATCCATACTGACAAGAATGTTGCAGATTTGCTTACAAAAACTTTTGATGTAAGTAGATTTCAATATTTGATTGTTAGTATTGGAATGATGAATCTTTAAAGTCTTTTGTCTCTTTATGTTTTTGTAAAGTTTTGTATGAATTAGTATTGTTATTCATGTCATTAAAAGTTTCTGCTGTTAAGTATAATTAGTACTGCTAGTTATACTTAATACTGCCAAGTTACTAGTGTTAGTTATACTTAATACTGTTATGTATAATTAATACTGTGATAATTGTGAAAATTTCTATGGCTTGTGTTTCCTTGGTTTTTAGACTAACATTTTGCATGAAAAGCAAAAAAAAGTGTTAAATTGATGATGAAAAAGCTTTTTAGAATGGAATTGGTGTTAATGTTGGTGACTCAAAGTTAATGCTGCTAGGCATAACTTACGACTGCTAGGTTACTACTGCTGGGTGAAAGTTAATGATGTTGAGGGTATTTTCCATAAATACTTCGATTAAGGGTTTCAATCTATCCTTTAATCAATTTCACTCTTTCAAATACTCTCTAACTACAAACCCTAACTCAATTTTATCATCCATTATCAAAACCCAACACAAATGGCGAATCTAAAGTTTGCGGATACTCATAACATGGTCGCATTTTTGTCTAAACCCGAAGAGAGTGATGGGTTTGAACAAATTGTGGATTTTTTGAATGCACACTCTATAAGGCATGCATTAACGATCAATCCTACAATATACATTTCTTGCATCGAACAGTTCTGGTCTACTGTCAAGGTCAAAACTATCAATGGGAAAGCATAGTTGCATGCCCTAGTAGATGGCAAGAAGATAATCATCACTGAATCAATTGTTAGAAGAGATCTTCAACTAGAAGATGCAGAAGGTGTTGATTATCTACCAAAGTCTACCATCTTTGAACAACTTACATTGATGGGGTATGAGAAAATTTCACAAAAGCTAACTTTCTATTAGCCATTCTTTTCCCCACAATGGAAATTTCTGATTCATACTATTCTACAATGTCTAAGTCCAAAGACTACTGCATGGAATGAGTTTAGTAGCACTATGGCATCTGCAATTATCTGTTTGGCTACAAATCAGAAGTTTAACTTTTCAAAATACATTTTTGAAAGTATGATTAGAAACTTGGATAATTTGTCTGGGAAATTTTTGATGTATCCAAGGTTTGTACAAGTGTTTTTGGATCAACAACTTGATGGGCTGCCAAATCATAAGAGAATTTATATTGCACCCTCTCACACTAAAAAGATATTTGGAAGTATGAGAAGGGTAGGCAAAGGTTTTTCTGGTAGAGTAACACCTTTATTTCCAACAATGGTGAAGGTTAAGCAAATCCAACTGATCCCCATCACATACCCACCATTATTCAATCATCTACTCAACCACAAAATACACAAAAACCTAGGAAGCATAGAAAAAAGGACACTCAGGTACCTCAGCCTAGTGATCCTAGTGAAAATGTTGTAAATGAGGCTGTCCATAAGGAATTGGGTGACAGTATGGTGAGGGCCACCATTACTGCTTCTAGCTTAGAAGCAACATGAAATATGACCAAAAACACACATCATTTGTACCTCAGAAAACACATTAAAATGGACTAAAACACTAAAATATGAGTAATTATGTTGCAAATATGTTTGTATTGTGTTTTTAAGTTTATCAAGGTTCAAACGAAGTCATTAATATTCAACGATCATTCCATTGGAAAAAGCACGAAATTACGAGTCTATCGGCACCTTACTTGACCCCCCAACCTTTCTTATTTGAACCGTATGTCATCTTATTTGAACCTTTAATAAGCATAAATCTGAACCAGGCTAAAAAGCCCATAAATAGAATATAATTTGCCATCTATTATGATGCTACAGGCTAGCACAGTTGGTAGTGTTGGTTGATTTAAGACTTGGACCATGAGGTCTCGGTCTCGAATCCTATCAATGCCATACTGAGTTATTCCACGTGGCTGACACGTAGGCACATGTGGCTGACACGTGGACACACGTGGCATGCCACGTGGCACCATTGACCCGACCCTGACCCCACCGTTGACCGGCGGTCAACCACTGTTGACCGGTGGTCTGGCAGTGGTCAACAGTGGTGCACCGCCGTTGACCGCCGCCATTGACCACTATTGACCGGTGGTCCGGTGGTGGCTTTGGTGACGGTGTCAGAACAGTGATTACGCCACGTGGTACCACTCAGGTGGTGACACGTTGCATTCTAATGATTGGGTATCAGGTGGCAGGTACGAGGTTAGGTACGAGGTACTATAGCAGGTCAGGTACGAGGTTTGGCGATCAAAGGTTCTAGAATGCACACGTGGAGGCTTGTGATTGGTAGATCAAGAATTTGACAGCTGCAAATGATTAGATACAAGGAATGGGAACCGATCCAATGATTGGGGTGATGATTAAGCTATGATTTGAGTCGGTGGAGCAGCAAAATGACTAAAATACCCCCTAAATCTAGCAATATGAGTGGTGGGTAACCTGAAAGGACGAAAATGCCCCCAACACCCACTTTGGGCTATAAATACACGTAGCAGCTGTTCATTTGAGGGGTGTTAGTTTTTAGTTTATTTTCACTTAAAATAGTAGAGTAGTATAGTTTTAGGAGTAGGAGTAGAATAGTGGTAGCTTATTTTAGCTTATTAATGTAAAAGCTTTTTAGCTTATTTCCAACTTATTGTAATGGCTTATTAAAGTTTAATGAAGATGCTTTTGGTTAATGTGTTGTTTTAGTTAGCTATATATTCTTATGCTATTATTTCTTTTCTCATCTCCTTTACTGTTTAGCTTATGATTATAGATAAGATTCTTGTTAGGCTTATTTAAGTTTTAAGATCTTAAGCTTATATTCGAATAACCTCCTTAATAGCTTATTTCATCTAAGCTTATTTTATATTCATGTTTCTTTAGAAGCTTTATCCGAGTAGCTTATTAGGCTTATTTTTCGATTGCTTATTTTTATTCAAGCTTTTTTTTTCTTTATATAGATCAAATCCTTAATCATACCCGATCCGAGTTCACTTGATTGAACACCTTAGTTTTGGGTGGATTAGATCTAAAAATAATAGATCTTATATTTTTAGCTTATTTTCTAGCATAAAGTTTGTTGCTTTTTAAGTCTAGCTTATTTTTCTTAGTTCTAAATCCTTAAATATACCCGATCCGAGTTCACTTGATTGAACACCTTAGTTTCAGGTGGATTTATATCTAAAGTTTTATTTTTTATTAGCTTATTGTCTTTAGAATAATTAGTATCTTATTAATATATCTTGTTTATCATAACTTTGGTTGTTTTAATGTTGATGAAATTGATCCAACACTTAGGCGAGGAGCTTATAGGTCTTAAAAGCTTATTTTACTATTAAGTTTAAAGCTTTTTAGTTTTTAAGGATATTTAGTATATAAAGTTTGTAACTTTATTAACTAAGTAGTTATATAAACTATTAAAGTTTTAATCTTTAGTTTTTAATTAAGGTTATAAGATCGGGTGGTTGAAATTCGTCTCAATTTTTTTCAATCGGGTTCTTCTTTCTTTTCCTTTTCTCTTATTAGTAGTTGTAGCTTATTATTTAGTTTAAAAAATGATTATGCTTATTGTTGCTAGCTTAATTAGTATGCTTAGTAAGTAGTTTATTAGTGATTGCTAAGTGATTTATGGATTGGAAATTAAGTGTGGATTATAAAATGGTTTGTTAATTAATAATCTTCGATTATTTATATTTGTAGTTTGAATGTTTTAAAGGGCAAAATCCGGAAAAATATTCAAACTACACATCTAGTAATTAATATCTTTTTAAGAGATTTTTGTCAATATAAGCCAACGTTGTGAGATAATTATCTTTCTAAGGGAATTAATTCGTTAAGTAAAACCTTAATTCACACTTGAGGAACTTTCCACGTCACTTAGCAAGCATATCTTTTTAAATAGTTCTTTTTATTTAATTGCTTTGCTTATTTGTTAATTAGTATAATCTAGTTTAGTATTATTTTATTTGTAGTTTAAAACCAAAACCAAAATATTTGTCATTCAAGCATCAAACGAAACATTCTCGTGAATTTCAAATTCATCTCTCGTTGGGACACGACATCCGGAGGATCAACTATTACTTTTCCTAAAGTAATTTTTATCCGACGTGATTACTATATTATATTACTCGACCAGTCTTTCGGGACGTATCAGTTTTTGGCGCTGCTGCCGGGGAGAGGTGTACGATTTTCACGTAGTGTTTGAAGTTAGTGCCTTGAAGATCCTTTCTTCAGAAAGTTTATTTTTGTACTTATTAAAAATATAAAAAAAAAAATCCAAAAATATTTTTTCTTATTATTTTATTTTTATTTTTCCTTTTCTTTTATAAATATTAATATATATATTAAAAATATTTTCATTTCATTTTCTTTATAAAAATCCAAAAATATTTTACATTTCTACTTTCTTTTTCTTTTTATCTTTATTATTTACATAAAAAAAATTAAAATATTCTTCTTTATCTTCTAAGTGTTTAATTCTTTTCTCTTTCTCTTTTTGTTTAATTCTTCACGATGTTCTTTTCTTCCTATCATTCACATGATCTTCGGACCATGGAGAATTTTTATCGTCCGTCACTTATCGGTAGAGGTGGACCGATCGTTCTGACAACCGTTCCGGGAACCGATTTTGTGTTTGAAAAATCATATGGTTCAGCTGCTTTGACAAAATTGTCGATTCCATGGATTTGAAGGTGAAGATGCAAACGATCATTTAAACAAATATTTATCCATCACCCAATTCATTAAGCAAAATGGAGTTTCTTAAGACATCATAGGTATCTTACCATCCTGGGACAACACTCTGGCTCCTCACTCTGTAAGGAATATCATTTCATGAGGTGTAGATGATACATGCCTCTCGGGCATCTTAGTATCTGACTCTGATTTCATCTAACACAAAAAAGGTGAAAACGTAGGTGCTAAGATACGGGAGGTGGTGAACTCTCTAAAGGATCAGCCTCTGATGATGAATGAGTATCAACCCCGGTAGGTGAGGAAACTACAACCGCTCCCACCTCTGATGCAACCGGGACCTCAATAGAAATAGAACCGATAAGGATAACTCACGAAAAAGAGGATCCCATACTCTCGACTGATACGTTTGAAGAAATAGAAATAACTGGAGCTGCCATAACCTACACAAGCAAGAGTTTATAATAAATCCCTCTTTATATCAAACCATGTCAATGCGTGCAATGCAGGAAAAATATAGATGTAAGGTATAGTTATGGCAAAATTATACGTAATATAATTATGGAAGTGTATTTTAATTAATACCTGTATACTTATCGATAGTAGTTATATACGTAAGAAAATAAACACGTAGGATCACATATTGTTTATAGACCAAACCTAAATATATACCTGGTCTCATAACCTTGGCTCTAGATACCATCTCTCACACCCCAAAACGGGGCCTGGACTGAACACGTGTCCGAAGGCGTGACATCATAATATACATCACACAGATACAAAAGAACGACTCTAAGGGTACGTTTAAAAATCCAACATCGTTGCATTAAATAAAATAGTTAAAGTTTTACATAAGTTCTTAGATAATATGCGAAAGCGAATAAAAGGTTTCAAAGTTTGACAACGATGTTAACATGGATAATAATAATTCTTGAAAATCAGTCCAAATGCAAGGCAACACCATAAAGCAAGCAAAGACATCCACAGCTAAGCACCTGAGAAAAACATGCTAAAACGTCAACATAAAGTTGGTGAATTCATAGGTTTGAATTTAGTATTAAGAGTGGACTACAAGTTCACAGTACGCACGTGACAGTTATAACAGATACAACTTCACATAAAAAGTATTTACTGTTGCGCTAAGCTCATGACACCGAGGCTCAATTCGATGCAGCATACTATATGCCAAACAAGATATTAGGTTCCCTATAGGTATCTGCCAAGATAACCTAATGAAATCCGACATGGTATATATCC
Source organism: Tanacetum coccineum (assembly GCA_026074375.1). Lineage (NCBI taxonomy): Eukaryota > Viridiplantae > Streptophyta > Magnoliopsida > Asterales > Asteraceae > Tanacetum > Tanacetum coccineum. The sequence continues at coordinate 15,281 of BQNB010102173.1, forward strand.
GTTTGTTCGTGTCTCCCGAATCTAGTAAGCGCTACTTACCCGGATAAGGATAATTAGTCTTAAAAGATCTATTTACAACATTTGCGCCCACTCAACCGGTCCTCCAGTCAAAAAATTAACGGTTCATGATAGTTCGGACATAAGTGGTCTATTCGCAACTTAAGCAACACGTAATCAGGAAAAGGCAACGTAAAGTAACTGTGTTCATAGTTTAAAAAAAGGCATGTTTTTCTCACCCCAAAGTTGAGTTTAAAGTAATGATAGTAAAATAATGGGCTATGAACTCACCTTTAGCAATTGGTGAGATAAATATCAATGAAGAGGTATAATGCCAAGAGGTCCTATTTGAGACCTAAATCAATGACGCGTCTTAGAAAGACGGGAAAGTATATGAAACTTGACATGATATGTTTTTGAGAGAAAAATTCATCCTTGAGTGTTTGTGATTGATTAATTGACAAAACGCGACTAAATAAAATTATAGAGTTTTTCGTTAAGTTTCGACGTTTAATCCAAAAATTACTATTTTTAGTAAGTTTCTATTTTAGGAAAGTCTTTAATTTCGGGACATTAATATCGTCCTCTATATTCGCTTAATCCAATTTTCCTTAAATGCACTAGAGAAATCTAACGGTTTTATCTTCACATGTCCATCTTGCTAAAATTTACCAAACTTACTATTTTTAGTAACCTTAACGCTTTTCCTAAAATATGTTAACGACATCTTTAAATGATACTAATCAATATATATGTGATACTATATGTTTCGCTAGCGTTTTAAAAGCTCAAAATATCCCAAAAGTGTCTGAAAACTCATTTTAATATCTCACTCAGCACCTATGTAAATTATTTGCCGAAAAATGTTTCAAGTTTCTTTTGGCCATAGATTGAGTTTTAAGGTTCGATTTTTAGTATAGAATACAAGAAATATCTAATATACTTGAATCGAGCTCTCAAAAAAACTATTTTTGCCTAATGAATAATTCCTAAGTCGACCAAACCTCAAAACCAATAATAAAAACTTCCAATCAAGCAAACTATGTATTTCACAAACGCTTTCAAAAATCACACCAAACTTCACAATAGTGCCTAATCTAGCCTAATCTCCATTCACAACTAATCCACAACCAAACCACACCTAAAACTAACCTAATCCCTTCATTTCTATTATTGCAACTCACTTTTCAACTCACCTCACCAAGATAATAAAGTCATAAACATATTACTTCCATTTTTATAAAAAATGACAATATATTATTTCATTTCTTTTTGAAAAATCAACACAAACACCATATGAATCATAGATCTATTCAAGAACATAAACATATGTAGTTTGAAAGTAGATATGAAAGTATAAGTTTCAAGATAAACTTACAAATATGAAAAACAAGCTTAAGAAAACACAAGAATGAAGATGAAAGACTTGGATCTTGAAAAACCCCAAATAATAACCAAACCCTAATTTGTAGATCTTGAAGTAAACCCTTAAATAAATGAACCAATACTTCAAACCACCTTATAAAACCTTAGAAATGAACCTAGTATACTTGGATCTTGCTAAAAATCAAAGATATAGAAACCCTAAAAGGGTGCTTGTTTGTCGTGAGCTAAGAGAGGAGAAAGAGAGAAAAGAAATTTTTGTTGAGCTTATGTGTGTGAATGAAATGACCTAGAATGAGTTAAGGAAGGTTCTATATCGTTGCCAAAAAACGGACTTAGGGTTTAGACAAAGAGTGAACCATAGCTTGGTGGGTGACTAACAAAAATTGAAAACCATGAACCCATGGTCCATGTGGTTCGGCCGAACTAGGGACAAAAAGAGGGGACCAAAACTATTTTCTTTGGCTTCAAGTTTAATTCAAATTCACTAGTGGTCAAATGGTCCAAGCTTGCATGTGATATGTAAGGAAATTGGCTTGTAGTGAAGGTTAAACAAACATGTCACTTTCTCTTCTTATGCATGCATGTGATGTTGTTTTTCAAAAGATGATCTTGTATTTATTTAGGACTTATGGTTGTTTTGTTTGGGACAAAGGCGTCCAAAATTCATAGGAGGGGTATGAACAAAATTTTTGACTTATGAACTCGATGTAAGATTAACCAAAGATTGTTAAACGAAAAGATTTTAGTTTTCGGGGTTTCGTTTGGTCAAAAACGCGAAAAATGCAAATTAAACGTTAAAACGTAAAAATAAGTATCGAAAGTGATCGTAAACTATGAAACACATAGAAATGATAAAATAATACAGATAATATCTAGACTAGTCAAAATCCAAAGTTGGAAAGCGTCCGATGACGTTTTTCAGATTTTACGCGGGTTAACTTCCTGGTAAATCGCCAGATTCAAACGTAACGTATAAAAGTCAAAATAAATGATCGAAAGAGTTTAAAATTATGATCTAAATTTATGGGGTGTGTCAAATCCTTAACGACTTTCTTCATTATCAGTATCTTATTTGTGTCTGATAGTTTATGTATTGATATAGTTTCTGCCTAAAGTGCATAAAGAGCTTCTTTCTTTTCACCCTCTATCCTTACATTTCTTTTTCATTCTTCAACCCCTTCAATGTTTACCAAGACGTTCTTACTAACACCTTGTTGTGATTGTTCCAGTGTTAGCTCATGCCATAGTTAACATTATTCTCTTTTCTCATTTTCTCCACATCATACCTAAGGACTCTTATTTTTAACTATGGAGTGTCCTTGGGCAGATCCCTCTAGTTCTGGTTGGATCATACGAATAATACCTAACCTTAACCACCTTATGACTTCATCGACGTCGTGAGTTAATTGATGTTCAATAGACAAACAATGTTGTGAAATTCTTACAAAATAACTTTTTCTTGAAAATGATCGACTTTTACAACAAATCATGTCTCAGGATGTTCTACTTTTGTTATGAATTCTGCTACTCTTAATGGTGAATCTGTGAATTTAGAATTGCGAAGAAGTGAATCTTGTGATAAGTGTTTTTATCTTGATGTTGAGTTTTTGAAAAAACAAAATGCGTATAATGAACTTTTGAAAAGTTACTCATAACTTAAAAAACTTTGTATTTCTCTTGAATTGTCATTACAACTTAATCAAGAAATTTTTCAAAAGAACAAATCCTGCGATAATCAAAATTCTCTTGAAATTCTAGAATATTTTAAGAATAACGATTTGAAAGCTCAGCTACAAGCTAAAGACACTACCATTTGTAAGTTAAAGAAACTTATCAAATCTCTGAGAGAAAATAACAAGGAAGAGAAAGTCAAACAACATATGGATGAAATTGAGACCATGAATATTGAACTGTAACATAGTGTAACATCCGAGAATTTTCGAATTTTTGAATGACTATTTCAATCGTTGACTTTTAGTGTCTGGCTTGACTTATAAGGACGACCACCTAAAGCACGTTTTCACAACTCGGACTCTAAAGCAATTTAATGTAAAACGACATTCCTGGCAACTTTTCAGTTTTGACCGAGACCTGGAAACAGTCAGAAGGTGACTGAAATGCTCTCGCAAAAATTTTGAACACAACGCGTACCGACCCAAAATAATTAAATTTATATTTAATTATCATAATTTATTAAATAAAAATAATTAATAAATTAAGTATCTTGTTAATCGAAAACGTTTGTTAAAAACGCAATTATTAAAGTTAAAATTCGTTTTACGGATAAAGTTTATCAGAAAAATATATAAATAAATAACAAACGCTTTAAATAAATTCTATAAAACATTTACAAAAATTAGTGGAGTGAATACTCATTTTTATCAGAAAAATAATTTAGAAAACAATGGCGAAAGTTTCGAGATTCGAATAGTCCGTTAAGTCATTCAAACAAGTCCCGAACCGCTTTTATCAAAACTTCATTAAAACATTTACACTTTCTACCCTAAACTATTTCGAACTTGTCACTTTATTTTTATAGCTTTACTATAAATAGGTTTTTAATTATAATAAATTTCATTTTCATCTCTTATACTCACACACTCAATATACTCTCTCTCCCCTCTCATGCCACCCCACCGCCGGCGATCACCACCTCAGCCGCCGGAAAAGTTTTCCGGCGAGCTTTTCCGGCCAACACCAAAAATCCTTCCCATCTCCCGATCTATCCGATCCCCACCATCACTCTCTCTCACTCGCGCCATTTCCCCCCTCTCTCCGGCTGTTGACCCACGACAGCCCCGTCACCACAGCAGCAAACACCACCAAGGTTGTGTTGGGTTTGTGGTTATCACCACAGAGGGTGCGTTGGTTCGGTGAATATAAGCACTAGGGTGCGTTCGTTTTGTGGTTTACACCAGCATGGGTGCGTGTGGTTCAACGACAAAGGTGCGTTTGGGGTTTGGGTCTCAACTGACCCGGGGTACGTTTGGTTTATGTAAACCCGAGTAAGGGTGCGTCGAGTTTATATCACCACAAGGGTGCGGGTGGTTTGTAACAACAACAAAGGGGAGGGCGTTGGGTTTGTGATAATAGCAAAAGGGGTGTTTATTTTCGGTGACAGCCACCCAAAAGGGGTGATGTTTCGGTAATGAACCACCGCAGGTAGGGTGTGTTTGGTTTCGCGGTTTATCACCGCGAGGGGTGCGTTGGTTGGCTGTGAAAACAGCACTAGGGTGCGTTGGGTTTGTGGCTTTAGCCGACTAGGGTGCGTTTGGATATAAATTCAGCCGACGCAGGGTGCGTTGGGTTTCCATCTAGAGTGCGTTGGTTTTGGTACAACAGATAAGGTGTGTTTGTTTTGTGGTCTAAACAGTTATAGGGTGCGTGTGGTTTGGTCGCAAGCACCAGGGTGTGCTGGTTTTATTAGTCACAAAAAGGAGTGCGTTTTGGTTTGTACATGACAGCGAGAAGAGTGCGTTTGGCTGTGAAACATCAAAGCTAGGATGCGTTTGGTTTATGGTTTCCTCAGTAGGGCGCGTTTGGCTGTGGGTTTTAACAGCAATAAGGGGTGTTTGGGACAGCAATAGGGATGTTTGGTTAGGCAGATTGTGTTAAA